>JAREIS010001684.1:0-21070 GCA_030060385.1 Muscicapa striata striata
CCAGTTTCTTAATGGCCGTTTTGAGGAAGACATTCTATCTCCAAAAGTAGCCAGGATTGTAAGTTGTGGCATCTTTAGTCTGGGAGAAATCCTGACCCTTTCGGACTTTTAGCTGTCAGAGGCCCAGTCTCAGGCCCTTTGCCATGGATACGAACAGTGGCCATTTTCCCTTTGAAGAAAACCACACCGTCCCAGTTTCTTAATGGCAGTTTGGAGGAAGCCATTGTCTCTCCAAAAGTAGCCGGGGTTTCTAAGAGGTGGCAGCTTTAGTCTGGGAGAAATCCTGATCCTTTTGGAATTTTAGCTGTCAGACTTCCACACTGTGGGCAAGGGCCCTGGACATGTACATTGGCCATTTTCCCTCGAAAAAACCACACCCTCCCAGTTTCTTATTCCCATTTTGGAGGAAGATACAGTCTCTTCAAAAGTATTCAAGATTCTAACAGGTGGCAGCTTTAGTCTGGTAGAAATCCGGATCCTTTCAGGTTTATACCCATCAGTCTCAGGCCAAGGTCTTGGACACGTACATTGGCCATTTTCCCTCTGAAAAAAACTGCGCCCTCCCAGTTTCTTGATGGCATTTTAGAGGAAGACATTGTCTCTCCAAAAGTAGCCAGGCTTCTAACGGCTGGCATCTAAAGTAGGGGAGAAATCCTGATCCTTTCGGAATTTTAGAAGTCTGAAGCCCAGTCTCAGTACCATGCCTCTGCATGCAAAGAAGAGCCTATTTCTCTGTGAAATAAAGATCACTTCACCACTTTCGTAATATCCATTTAGAGGAGGCTTTTGGCACTCCATGAACAGCCAGGGTTCTCAGTGGTGGCATCTTTAGTCAGGGAGAAATCCTGACCCCTTCAGAATTTGAGCTGTCAGACGCCCGATCCCAGGGCAATTGCCCTGGATACGAACATTGGCTATTTTCCCTTGAAAAAAACCACACCGTCCCAGTTTCTTAATGGCCATTTTGAGGAAGACATTGTATCTCCAAAAGTAGTCAGGATTCTAAGTGGTTGCATCTTTAGTCAGGGAGAAATCCCGATCCTTTCAGATATTAGCTGTCAGACGCCCAGTCTCAGGCCAATTGCCCTGGATACGAACATTGGCCACTTTCCCTCTGAAGTAAACCACACCATCCCAGTTTCTTAATGGCAGTTTGGAGGAAGCCATTGTCTCTCCAAAAGTAGCCAGGGTTTCTAAGAGGTGGCAGCTTTAGTCTGGGAGAAATCCTGATCCTTTTGGAATTTTAGCTGTCAGACTTCCACACTGTGGGCAAGGGCCCTGGACATGTACATTGGCCATTTTCCCTCCGAAAAAAACCACACCCTCCCAGTTTCTTATTCCCATTTTGGAGGAAGATACAGTCTCTTCAAAAGTATTCAAGATTCTAACAGGTGGCAGCTTTAGTCTGGGAGAAATCCTGACCCTTACAGGTTTACACCCATCAGTCTCAGGCCAAGGACTTGGACACGTACATTGGCCATTAACCCTCTGAAAAAAACTGCGCCCTCCCAGTTTCTTAATGGCATTTTAGAGGAAGACATTGTCTCTCCAAAAGTAGCCAGGCTTCTAATGGCTGGCATCTAAAGTAGGGGAGAAATCCTGATCCTTTCGGAATTTTAGAAGTCTGAAGCCCAGTCTCAGTACCATGCCTCTGCATGCAGAGAAGAGCCTATTTCTCTGTGAAATAAAGATCACTTCACCACTTTCCAAAGATCCATTTAGAGGAGGCTTTTGGCACTCCATAAGCAGCCAGGGTTGTCAGTGGTGGCATCTTTAGTCAGGGAGAAATCCTGACCCCTTCAGAATTTGAGCTGTCAGACGCCCGATCCCAGGGCAATTGCCCTGGATACGAACATTGGCTATTTTCCCTCTGAAAAAACCACACCCTCCCAGTTTCTTAATGGCCATTTTGAGGAAGACATTGTATCTCCAAAAGTAGCCAGGATTCTAAGTGGTTGCATCTTTAGTCAGGGAGAAACCCCGATCCTTTCGGATATTACCTGTCAGACGCCCAGTCTTAGGCCAATTGCCTTGGATACGAACACTGGCCACTTATCCTCTGAAGAAAACCACACCGTCCCAGTTTCTTAATGGCAGTTTGGAGGAAGCCATTGTCTCTCCTAAAGTAGCCAGGTTTCTAAGGGGTGGCAGCTTTAGTCTGGGAGAAATCCTGATCCTTTTGGAATTTTAGCTGTCAGACTTCCACACTGTGGGCAATTGCCCTGGACATGTACATTGGCCATTTTCCCTCCGAAAAAAACCACACCCTCCCGGTTTCTTAATACCACCTTGGAGGTAGTGTTGGTCTCTCCAAAAGTAGCCAGGCTTCTAACTGCTGGCATCTTTAGACTCGGAGAAGTCCTGATCACTTCGGAATTTTAGCTGTCAGACGCTCAATCTCAGGTCAAGGGCCCAGGATATGAACAATGGCAATATTCCCTGTGAAAAAAACCACACCCTCCCAGTTTCTTAATCCCATTTTGGAGGAAGATACAGTCTCTTCAAAAGTATTCATGATTCTAACAGGTGGCAGCTTTAGTCTGGGAGAAATCCTGACCCTTTCAGGTTTATACCCGTCACGCGCGCAGTCTCAGGCCAAGGACTTGGACACGTACATTGGCCATTAACCCTCTGAAAAAAACTGCGCCCTCCCAGTTTCTTAATGGCATTTTAGAGGAAGACATTGTCTCTCCAAAAGTAGCCAGGCTTCTAACGGCTGGCATCTAAAGTAGGGGAGAAATCCTGATCCTTTCGGAATTTTAGCAGGCTGAAGCCCAGTTTCAGGACCATGCCTCTGCATGCAAAGAAGAGCCTATTTCTCTGTGAAATAAAGATCACTTAACCACTTTTGTAATACCCATTTAGAGAAGGTTATTGGCACTCCATGAACAGCCAGGGTTCTCAGTGGTGGCATCTTTAGTCTAGGAGAAATCCTGACCCCTTTGGAATTCGAGCTGTCAGATGCCCAGTCTCAGGGCAATTGCCCTGGATACGAACATTGGCTATTTTCCCTCTGAAAAAAAACCACACCGTCCCAGTTTCTTAATGGCCATTTTGAGGAAGACATTGTATCTCCAAAAGTAGCAAGAATTCTAAGTGGTTGCATCTTTAGTCAGGGAGAAATCCCGATCCTTTTGGGTATTAGCTGTCAGACACCTAGTCTCAGGCCAATTGCCCTGGATACGAACATTGGCCACTTATCCTCTAAAAAAACCCACACTCTCCCAGTTTGTTAATACCAGTTTGGAGGTAGTGCTGGTCTCTCCAAACGTAGCCAGGCTTCTAATTGCTGGCATCTTTAGTCTGGCAGAAATCCTGATCTGTTCAGAATTTTAGCTGTCAGACACCCAGTCTCAGGCCAAGGCCGCAGGATATGAATATTTGCAATTTTCCCTCTGAAGAAAACCACAACCTCCCAGTTTCTTAATGGCCGTTTTGAGGAAGACATTCTATCTCTAAAAGTAGCCAGGATTGTAAGTTGTGGCATCTTTAGTCTGGGAGAAATCCTGACCCTTTCGGACTTTTAGCTGTCAGAGGCCCAGTCTCAGGCCCTTTGCCATGGATACGAACAGTGGCCATTTTCCCTTTGAAGAAAACCACACCGTCCCAGTTTCTTAATGGCAGTTTGGAGGAAGCCATTGTCTCTCCAAAAGTAGCCAGGGTTTCTAAGAGGTGGCAGCTTTAGTCTGGGAGAAATCCTGATCCTTTTGGAATTTTAGCTGTCAGACTTCCACACTGTGGGCAAGGGCCCTGGACATGTACATTGGCCATTTTCCCTCCGAAAAAAACCACACCCTCCCGGTTTCTTAATACCACCTTGGAGGTAGTGTTGGTCTCTCCAAAAGTAGCCAGGCTTCTAACTGCTGGCATCTTTAGACTCGGAGAAGTCCTGATCACTTCGGAATTTTAGCTGTCAGACGCTCAATCTCAGGTCAAGGGCCCAGGATATGAACAATGGCAATATTCCCTGTGAAAAAAACCACACCCTCCCAGTTTCTTAATCCCATTTTGGAGGAAGATACAGTCTCTTCAAAAGTATTCATGATTCTAACAGGTGGCAGCTTTAGTCTGGGAGAAATCCTGACCCTTTCAGGTTTATACCCGTCACGCGCGCAGTCTCAGGCCAAGGACTTGGACACGTACATTGGCCATTAACCCTCTGAAAAAAACTGCGCCCTCCCAGTTTCTTAATGGCATTTTAGAGGAAGACATTGTCTCTCCAAAAGTAGCCAGGCTTCTAACGGCTGGCATCTAAAGTAGGGGAGAAATCCTGATCCTTTCGGAATTTTAGCAGGCTGAAGCCCAGTTTCAGGACCATGCCTCTGCATGCAAAGAAGAGCCTATTTCTCTGTGAAATAAAGATCACTTAACCACTTTTGTAATACCCATTTAGAGAAGGTTATTGGCACTCCATGAACAGCCAGGGTTCTCAGTGGTGGCATCTTTAGTCAGGGAGAAATCCTGACCCCTTCAGAATTTGAGCTGTCAGACGCCCGATCCCAGGGCAATTGCCCTGGATACGAACATTGGCTATTTTCCCTTGAAAAAAACCACACCGTCCCAGTTTCTTAATGGCCATTTTGAGGAAGACATTGTATCTCCAAAAGTAGTCAGGATTCTAAGTGGTTGCATCTTTAGTCAGGGAGAAATCCCGATCCTTTCAGATATTAGCTGTCAGACGCCCAGTCTCAGGCCAATTGCCCTGGATACGAACATTGGCCACTTTCCCTCTGAAGAAAACCACACCGTCCCAGTTTCTTAATGGCAGTTTGGAGGAAGCCATTGTCTCTCCAAAAGTAGCCAGCGTTTCTAAGAGGTGGCAGCTTTAGTCTGGGAGAAATCCTGATCCTTTTGGAATTTTAGCTGTCAGACTTCCACACTGTGGGCAAGGGCCCTGGACATGTACATTGGCCATTTTCCCTCCGAAAAAAACCACACCCTCCCAGTTTCTTATTCCCATTTTGGAGGAAGATACAGTCTCTTCAAAAGTATTCAAGATTCTAACAGGTGGCAGCTTTAGTCTGGTAGAAATCCGGATCCTTTCAGGTTTATACCCATCAGTCTCAGGCCAAGGTCTTGGACACGTACATTGGCCATTTTCCCTCTGAAAAAAACTGCGCCCTCCCAGTTTCATAATGGCATTTTAGAGGAAGACATTGTCTCTCTAAAAGTAGCCAGGCTTCTAACGGCTGGCATCTAAAGTAGGGGAGAAATCCTGATCCTTTCGGAATTTTAGCAGGCTGAAGCCCAGTTTCAGGACCATGCCTCTGCATGCAGAGAAGAGCCTATTTCTCTGTGAAATAAAGATCACTTCACCACTTTCCAAAGATCCATTTAGAGGAGGCTTTTGGCACTCCATAAGCAGCCAGGGTTGTCAGTGGTGGCATCTTTAGTCAGGGAGAAATCCTGACCCCTTCAGAATTTGAGCTGTCAGACGCCCGATCCCAGGGCAATTGCCCTGGATACGAACATTGGCTATTTTCCCTTGAAAAAAACCACACCGTCCCAGTTTCTTAATGGCCATTTTGAGGAAGACATTGTATCTCCAAAAGTAGTCAGGATTCTAAGTGGTTGCATCTTTAGTCAGGGAGAAATCCCGATCCTTTCAGATATTAGCTGTCAGACGCCCAGTCTCAGGCCAATTGCCCTGGATACGAACATTGGCCACTTTCCCTCTGAAGAAAACCACACCGTCCCAGTTTCTTAATGGCAGTTTGGAGGAAGCCATTGTCTCTCCAAAAGTAGCCAGCGTTTCTAAGAGGTGGCAGCTTTAGTCTGGGAGAAATCCTGATCCTTTTGGAATTTTAGCTGTCAGACTTCCACACTGTGGGCAAGGGCCCTGGACATGTACATTGGCCATTTCCCCTCCGAGAAAAACCACACCCTCCCAGTTTCTTATTCCCATTTTTGAGAAAGATACAGTCTCTTCAAAAGTATTCAAAATTCTAACAGGTGGCAGCTTTAGTCTGGGAGAAATCCGGATCCTTTCAGGTTTTTACCCATCAGTCTCAGGCCAACGACTTGGACACGTACATTGGCCATTTTCCTCTGAAAAACTGCCCTCCCAGTTTCTTAATGGCATTTTAGGGGGAAGACATTGTCTCTCCAAAAGTAGCCAGGCTTCTAACGTCTGGCATCTAAAGTAGGAGAAATCCTGATCCTTTCGGAATTTTAGAAGTCTGAAGCCCAGTCTCAGTACCATGCCTCGGCATGCAGAGAAGAGCCTATTTCTCTGTGAAATAAAGATCACTTAACCACTTTTGTAATACCCATTTAGAGGAGGTTATTGGCACTCCATGAACCGCCATGGTTCTCAGTGGTGGCATCTTTAGTCTAGAGAAATCCTGACCCTTCGAATTTGAGCTGTCAGACGCCCAGTCTCAGGGCAATTACCCTGGATATGAACATTGGCTATTTTCCTTGAAAACCACACCGTCCCAGTTTCTTAATGGCCATTTTGAGGAAGACATTGTATCTCCAAAAGTAGTCAGGATTCTAAGTGGTTGCATCTTTAGTCTGGGAGAAATCCTGATCCTTTCGGACTTTTAGCTGTCAGAGGCCCAGTCTCAGGCCAATTGCCATGGATACGAACAGTGGCCATTTTCCCTCTGAAGAAAACCACACCGTCCCAGTTTCTTAATGGCAGTTTGGAGGAAGCCATTGTCTCTCCAAAAGTAGCCAGCGTTTCTAAGAGGTGGCAGCTTTAGTCTGGGAGAAATCTGATCCTTTGGAATTTTAGCTGTCAGACTTCACACACTGTGGGCAATAGGGCCTGGACATGTACATTGGCCATTTTCCTCCGAAAAAACCACACCCTCCCAGTTTCTTAATACCACCTTGGAGGTAGTGTTGGTCTCTCCAAAAGTAGCCAGGCTTCTAACTGCTGGCATCTTTAGTCTGGGAGAAGTCCTGATCCTTGGAATTTTAGCTGTCAGACGCTCCAATCTCAGGCAAGGGCCCAGGATATGAACAATGGCAATATTCCCTCGAAAAACCACACCCTCCCAGTTTCTTAATCCCATTTTGGAGGAAGATACAGTCTCTTCAAAAGTATTCAAGATTCTAACAGGTGGCAGCTTTAGTCTGGAGAAATCCTGACCCTTTCAGGTTTATACCGTCACGCAGTCTCAGGCCAAGGACTTGGACACGTACATTGGCCATTTTCCCTCTGAAAAAACTGCGCCCTCCCAGTTTCTTAAGGCATTTAGAGAAGCATTGTCTCTCAAAGTAGCCAGGCTTCAACGCTGGCATCTAAGTGGAGAAATCTGATCCTCGATTTAGAGCTGAAGCCCAGTTCAGACCATGCCTCTGCATGCAAGAAGCTATTCTCTGTGAAATAAAGATCTTACCACTTTGATCCATTTAGAGGTTTTGGGACTCCATAACAGCCAGGGTTCTCAGTGGTGGCATCTTTAGTCAGGGAAATCCTGACCTCGTGGCGTCAGGCGATCCAGGGCAATTGCCTGATACGACTGCTATTTCCTTGAAACACACCAGTTTCTTAATGGCCATTTGGAAGACATGTATCTCAAAGTAGCAGGATTCTAAGTGGTTGCATCTTTAGTCAGGAGAATCTCCTTTAGTATTAGCTGTCAGCCAGTCTCAGCAATTCCTGATAGAACATTGCCACTTTCTCAAACCCACCTCCCAGTTTTTAAGTAGACAGTTTGGGGAAGTATTTGTCCTCCAAAGAGTTCTGAAAAAACCACAACCTCCCAGTTTCTTAATGGCCGTTTGAGGAAGACATTCTATCTCCAAAAGTAGCCAGGATTGTAAGTTGTGGCATCTTTTAGTCTGGGAGAAATCCTGACCCTTTCAGACTTTTAGCTGTCAGAGGCCCAGTCTCAGGCCCATTGCCATGGATACGAAGAGTGGCCATTCCTGAAGAAAAACACACTGTCCCAGTTTCTTAATGGCAGTTTGGAGGAAGCCATTGTCTCTCCAAAAGCAGCCAGGGTTTCCCAGAGGTGGCAGCTTTAGTCTGTGAGAAATCCTGACACTTCAGGTTTATACCCCGTCAGGACGCGCCCAGTCTCAGGCCAAGGATTTGGACACGTATATTGGCCATTTTCCCTCTGAAAAAACTACGCCTCCCAGTTTCTTAATGGCAGTTTGAGGAAGACATTGTCTCTCCAAAAGTAGCCAGGCTTCTAACGGCTGGCATCTAAAGTAGGGGAGAAATCCTGATCCTTTCGGAATTTTAGCAGGCTGAAGCCCAGTTTCAAGACTATGCCTCTGCATGCAAAAAGAGCCTATTTCTCTGTGAAATAAAGATCACTTAACCACTTTTGTAATACCCATTTAGAGGAGGTTATTGGCACTCCATGAACAGCCAGGGTTCTCAGTGGTGGCTTCTTTAGTCTAGGAGAAATCCTGACCCTTTCGGAATTTGAGCTGTCAGACGCCCAGTCTCAGGCCAATTACCCTGGATACAATCATTGGCCAATTTCCCTCTGAAAAAAACCACACCCTCCCCAGTTTCTTAATACCAGTTTGAGTGAAGACATTTTTATCTGCAACAGGAGCTAAGGTTCTAAGGTGGCATCTTTAGTCTGGGAGAAACCTGATCCTTTGGAATTTTAGATGTCAGACACCAGTCGCAGGCCAAGGTCCCTGGATAAGAACATGGGCCATTTTCCCCTCTGAAAAAAACCACACCCTCCTAGTTTCTTAATACCACTTTGGAGAAAGTGTTTGTCCCTCCAAAAGTAACCAGGTTTCTAAATGCTCGCATTTTAGTCTGCGAGAAAACATTAGGGTTTGGAATTTTAGCAGGCCAAAGCCCAGTCTCAGGACCATGCCCTGCATGCAACGAAGACCTATTTTCTGTGAAATAAAGATCACTTCGCCATTTTTAATATCCATTTAGAGGGAGGCTTTTTGGCACTCCATGAACAAACCAGGGTTCTCAGTGGTGGCACTATTAGTCTGGGGGAAATCCTGGTTCTTCTCTGGAATTTGAGGTTTCAGACGACCAGTCTCAGGCCAAGGGCCCTGGATATGAACATTGGCAATTTTCCCTCTGAAAAAACCACACCCTCCCAATCTTTAGTCTAGGAGAAATCCTAATCCCTTCGGAATTTTAGCTGTCAGACGCCCAGTCTCAGGCCAATTATCCTGGATATGAACACTGGCCATTTTCCCTCGGAAAAAAAACACACCCTCCCAGTTTCTTGAAAGCAATTTTTAGGAAGTCATTGTATCCCCAAAAGTAACCAGGATTCTAAGACGTGGCATCTTTAGTCTGGGAGAAATCCCGATCATTTCGGAATTTTGGATGTCAGACACCCAGTCTCAGGCCAAGGTCCCTGGATATGAACACTGGCCATTTTCCCTCTGAAAAAAACCACACCCTCCCAGTTTCTTTATACCAGTTTGGAGGTAGTGTTGGACACTCCAATAGTAGCCAGGGTTCTCAGTGGTGGCATCTTTAGTCTCAAGTAGAAATCCTGATCCATTCCGAATTTTAGCTGTCAGACGCCCAGTCTCAGGCCAATTACCCTGGATACAATCATTGGCCAATTTCCCTCTGAAAAAAACCGCACCCTCCCATTTTCTTAATACCAGTTTGTAGGAAGACATTTTATCTGCAACAGGAGCTAAGGTTCTAAGTGGTGGCATCTTTAGTCTGGGAGAAATCCTGATCCTTTCGGAATTTTAACTGTCAGACACCCAGTCGCAGGCCAAGGTCCCTGGATAAGAACATGGGCCATTTTCCCTCTGAAAAAAACCACACCCTCCTAGTTTCTTAATACCAGTTTTTAGGTAGTGTTGGTCTCTCCAAAAGTATCTGGGCTTCTAACTGCTGGCATTTTTAGTCTGCGAGAAAACATTAGGTTTGGAATTTTAGCAGGCCGAAGCCCAGTCTCAGGACCATGCCCCTGCATGCAACGAAGGGCCTATTTCTCTGTGAAATAAAGATCACTTCACCACTTTTCTAATATCCATTTAGAGGAGGCTTTTGGCACTCCATGAACAGCCAGGGTTCTCAATGGTGGCACTATCAGTCTGGAAGAAATCCTGATTCCTTCGGAATTTGAGCTGTCAGACGACCAGTCTCAGGCCAAGGGCCCTGGATATGAACATTGGCAATTTTCCCTCAGAAAAAAACCACACCCTCCCAGTTTCTTAATGCCATTTAGGAGGAAGATACAGTCTCTTCAAAAGTAGCCAGGGTTCTAACTGGTGGCATCTTTAATCTGGGAGAAATCCTGATGCCTTCGGAATTTGAGCTGTCAGACGCCCAGTCTCGGGCCAAGGTCCCTGGAAAGGAACATTGACCAATTTCCCTCGGAAAAAAGCCACACCCTCCCAGTTTCTTTATACCAGTTTGGAAGTAGTGTTGGTCTCTCCAATATTAGCCTGGAGTCTAAGTGGTGGTATCTTTTGTCTGGGAGAAATCCTGATCATTTCGGAATTTTAGATGTCAGACACCCAGTCTCAGGCCAAGGTCCCTGGATAAGAACACATGCCATTTTCCCTCTGAAAAAACGCACACCCTCCCAGTTTCTTTATACATGTGTGGAGGTAGTGTTGGTCACTCCAAAGTAGCCAGGGTTCTCCTGGTTCTCCCATCATCAATCTGGTAGATATCCTGATCCCTTCGGAATTTTAGATTTCAGACGACCAGTCCCAGGCCCATTGCCTTGGACACGAACATAGGCCATTTTTCTCTGAAAAAAACCACACCCTCCCAGTTTCTTAATACCAGTTTGGAGGAAGACATTTTATCTGCAACAGGAGCTAAGTTTCTAAGTGGTGGCGTCTTTAGTCTGGGAGAAATCCTGATTCTTTCGGAATTTTAACTGTCAGACACCCAGTCGCCGGCCAAGGTCCCTGAATAAGAACATGGGCCATTTTCCCTCTGAAACAAACCACACCCTCCTAGTTTCTTAATACCGGTTTGGAGCTAGTGTTGGTCTCTCCAAAAGTATCTGGGCTTCTAACTGCTGGCATTTTTAGTCTGCGAGAAAACATTAGGTTTGGAATTTTAGCAGGCCGAAGCCCAGTCTCAGGACCATGCCCCTGCATGCAACGAAGGGCCTATTTCTCTGTGAAATAAAGATCACTTCACCACTTTTCTAATATCCATTTAGAGGAGGCTTTTGGCACTCCATGAACAGCCAGGGTTCTCAATGGTGGCACTATCAGTCTGGAAGAAATCCTGATTCCTTCGGAATTTGAGCTGTCAGACGACCAGTCTCAGGCCAAGGGCCCTGGATATGAACATTGGCAATTTTCCCTCAGAAAAAAACCACACCCTCCCAGTTTCTTAATGCCATTTAGGAGGAAGATACAGTCTCTTCAAAAGTAGCCAGGGTTCTAACTGGTGGCATCTTTAATCTGGGAGAAATCCTGATGCCTTCGGAATTTGAGCTGTCAGACGCCCAGTCTCGGGCCAAGGTCCCTGGAAAGGAACATTGACCAATTTCCCTCGGAAAAAAGCCACACCCTCCCAGTTTCTTTATACCAGTTTGGAAGTAGTGTTGGTCTCTCCAATATTAGCCTAGAGTCTAAGTGGTGGTATCTTTTGTCTGGGAGAAATCCTGATCATTTCGGGAATTTTAGATGTCAGACACCCAG
Organism: Muscicapa striata striata; assembly: GCA_030060385.1. Lineage (NCBI taxonomy): Eukaryota > Metazoa > Chordata > Aves > Passeriformes > Muscicapidae > Muscicapa > Muscicapa striata. Next base: position 11,584 of record JAREIS010001684.1, read on the forward strand.
TCTCAGGCCAAGGTCCCTGGATAAGAACACATGCCATTTTCCCTCTGAAAAAACGCACACCCTCCCAGTTTCTTTATACATGTGTGGAGGTAGTGTTGGTCACTCCAAAGTAGCCAGGGTTCTCCTGGTTCTCCCATCATCAATCTGGTAGATATCCTGATCCCTTCGGAATTTTAGATTTCAGACGACCAGTCCCAGGCCCATTGCCTTGGACACGAACATAGGCCATTTTTCTCTGAAAAAAACCACACCCTCCCAGTTTCTTAATACCAGTTTGGAGGAAGACATTTTATCTGCAACAGGAGCTAAGTTTCTAAGTGGTGGCGTCTTTAGTCTGGGAGAAATCCTGATTCTTTCGGAATTTTAACTGTCAGACACCCAGTCGCCGGCCAAGGTCCCTGAATAAGAACATGGGCCATTTTCCCTCTGAAACAAACCACACCCTCCTAGTTTCTTAATACCGGTTTGGAGCTAGTGTTGGTCTCTCCAAAAGTATCTGGGCTTCTAACTGCTGGCATTTTTAGTCTGCGAGAAAACATTAGGTTTGGAATTTTAGCAGGCCGAAGCCCAGTCTCAGGACCATGCCCCTGCATGCAACCAAGGGCCTATTTCTCTGTGAAATAAAGATCACCTCACCACATTTGTAATATCCATTTAGAGGAGGCTTTTGGCACTCCATGAAGAGCCAGGGTTCTCAGTGGTGGCACTATTAGTCTGGAAGAAATCCTGATTCATTCGGAATTTGAGGTTTCAGACGTCCAGTCTCAGGCCAAGGGCCCTGGATATGAACATTGACCAATTTCCCTCTGAAAAAAACCACACCCTCCCAGTTTCTTAATACCAGTTTGGAGGTAGTGTTGGTCTCTCCAATAGTAGCCAGGATTCTAAGTGGTGGCATCTTTAGTCTGGGAGAAATCCCGATCATTTCGTAATTTTAGATGTCAGACACCCAGCCTCAGGCCAAGGTCCCTGGATAAGAATACATGCCATTTTCCCTCTGAAAAAACGCACACCCTCCCAGTTTCTTTATACATGTGTGGAGGTAGTGTTGGTCACTCCAAAGTAGCCAGGGTTCTTATGGTTCTCCCATCATCAATCTGGTAGTTATCCTGATCCCTTCGGAATTTTAGATTTCAGACGACCAGTCCCAGGCCAATTGCCCTTGCTTCGAACATGTGCCATTTTCCCTCTGAAAAAAACCACACCCTCCCAGTTTCTTAATACCAGTTTGGAGGTAGTCTTGGTCTCTCCAGTAGTAGCCAGGATTCTAAGTGGTGGGATCTTTAATCTGGGAGAAATCCTGATCCCTTCGGAATTTTAACTGTCAGACGCCCAGTCTCCGGCCAATTAACCTGGATATGAACACTGGCCGTTTTCCCTCGAAAAAAAAACACACCCTCCCAGTTTCTTAAAAGCAGTTTTTAGGAAAACATTGTATCTCCAAAAGTAGCCAGGATTCTAAGGGGTGGCATCTTTAGTCTGGGAGAAATCCTGATCATTTCGGAATTTTTACAGTCACACCCAGTCTCAGGCCAAGGTCCCTGGATAAGAACACATGCCATTTTCCCTCTGAAGAAAACCGCACCCTCCCAGTTTCTTTATACCTGTTTGGAAGTAGTGTTGGACACTCCAATAGTAGCCAGGGTTCTCAGTGATGGCATCTTTAGTCTGCGAGAAATCCTGATCCATTCCGAATTTTAGCTGTCAGACGCCCAGTCTCAGGCCAATTATCCTGGATACAATCATTGGCCAATTTCCCTCGGAAAAAAACCACACCCTCCCAGTTTCTTAATACCAGTTTGGAGGAAGACATTTTATCTGCAACAGGAGTTAAGGTTCTAAGGGGTGGCATCTTTAGTCTGGGAGAAATCCTGATCCTTTCGGAATTTTAACTGTCAGACACCCAGTCGCAGGCCAAGGTCCCTGGATAAGAACATGGGCCATTTTCCCTCTGAAAAAAACCACACCCTCCTAGTTTCTTAATACCAGTTTTTAGGTAGTGTTGGTCTCTCCGAAAGTAGCCAGTCTTCTAAGTGCTGGCATTTTTAGTCTGCGAAAAAACATTAGGTTTGGAATTTTAGCAGGCCGAAGCCCAGTCTCAGGACCATTCCCCTGCATGCAACGAAGGGCCTATTTCTCTGTGAAATAAAGATCACTTCACCACTTTTGTAATATCCATTTAGAGGAGGCTTTTGGCACTCCATGAACAGCCAGGGTTCTCAGTGGTGGCACTATTAATCTGGGAGAAATCCTGATTCCTTCGGAATTCGAGGTTTCAGACGACCAGTCTCAGGCCAAGGGCCCTGGATATGAACATTGGCAATTTTCCCTCTGAAAAAAACCACACCCTCTCAGTTTCTTAATACCATTTAGGAGGAAGATACAGTCTCTTCAAAAGTAGCCAGGGTTCTAACTGGTGGCATCTTTAGTCTAGGAGAAATCCTGATCCATTCGGAATTTGAGCTGGCCGATGCCCAGTCTCAGGCCAAGGTCCCTGGAAAAGAACATTGACCAATTTCCCTCTGAAAAAAACCACACCCTCCCAGTTTCTTTATACCAGTTTGGAGGTAGTGTTGGTCTCTCCAATATTAGCCAGGATTCTAAGTGGTGGGATCTTTAATCTGGGAGAAATCCTGATCCCTTCGGAATTTTAGCTGTCAGACACCCTGTCTCAGGCCAATTAAACTGGATATGAACACTGGCCATTTTCCCTCGGAAAAAAACCACACCCTCCCAGTTTCTTAAAAGCAGTTTTTAGGAAAAATTGTATCTCCAAAAGTAGCCAGGATTCTAAGGGGTGCCATCTTTAGTCTGGGAGAAATCCTGATCATTTCGGAATTTTAGATGTCAGACACCCAGTCTCAGGCCAAGGTCCCTGGATAAGAACATGGGCCATTTTCCCTCTGAAAAAAACCACACCCTCCCAGTTTCTTTATACCAGTTTGGAAGTAGTGTTGGACACTCCAATAGTAGCCAGGGTTCTCAGTGGTGGCATCTTTAGTCTGCGAGAAATCCTGATCCATTCCGAATTTTAGCTGTCAGACGCCCTGTCTCAGGCCAATTATCCTGGATACAATCATTGGCCAATTTCTCTCTGAAAAAAAAAACAACCTCCCAGTTTCTTAATACCAGTTTGGAGGAAGACATTTTATCTGCAACAGGAGTTAAGGTTCTAAGGGGTGGCATCTTTAGTCTGGGAGAAATCCTGATCCTTTCGGAATTTTAACTGTCAGACACCCAGTCGCAGGCCAAGGTTCCTGGATAAGAACATGGGCCATTTTCCCCCTGAAAAAAACCACACCCTCCTTGTTTCTTAATACCAGTTTGGACCTAGTGTTGGTCTCTCCGAAAGTAGCCAGGCTTCTAACTGCTGGCGTTTTTAGTCTGCGAGAAAACATTAGGTTTGGAATTTTAGCAGACCGAAGCCCAGTCTCAGGACCATGCCCCTGCATGCAACGAAGGGCCTATTTCTCTGTGAAATAAAGATCACTTCACCACTTTTGTAATATCCATTTAGAGGAGGGTTTTGGCACTCCATGAACAGCCAGGGTTCTAAGTGGTGGCACTATTAGTCTGGGAGAAATCCTGATTCCTTCGGAATTTGAGGTTTCAGACGACCAGTCTCAGGCCAAGGGCCCTGGATATGAACATTGGCAATTTTCCCTCTGAAAAAAGCCACACCCTCCCAGTTTCTTAATACCAGTTTGGAGGTAGTGTTGGTCTCTCCAATAGTAGCCAGGATTCTAAGTGGTGGGATCTTTAATCTGGGATAAATCCTGATCCCTTCGGAATTTTAGCTGTCAGACGCCCTGTCTCAGGCCAATTAACCTGGATATGAACACTGGCCATTTTCCCTCGGAAAAAAAACACACCCTCCCAGTTTCTTAAAAGCAGTTTTTAGGAAAACATTGTATCTCCAAAAGTAGCCAGGATTCTAAGTGGTGGCATCTTTTGTCTGGGAGAAATCATGATCATTTCGGAATTTTAGATGTCAGACACCCAGTCTCAGGCCAAGGTCCCTGGATAAGAACACATGCCATTTTCCCTCTGATAAAACGCACACCCTCCTAGTTTCTTTATACATGTGTGGAGGTAGTGTTGGTCACTCCAAAGTAGCCAGGGTTCTCATGGTTCTCCCATCATCAATCTGGTAGATATCCTGATCCCTACGGAATTTTGGATGTCAGACACCCAGTCCCAGGCCAATTGCCCTTGCTACGAACATGGGCCATTTTCCCTCTGAAAAAAGGTACACCCTCCCAGTTTCTTAACACCAGTTTGGAGGAAGACATTTTATCTGCAACAGGAGCTAAGGTTCTAAGGGGTGGCGTCTTTAGTCTGGGAGAAATCCTGATCATTTCGGAATTTTAGCCGTCAGACACCCAGTTGCAGGCCAAGGTCCCTGGATAAGAACATTGGCAATTTTCCCTCTGAAAAAAAACATACCCTCCCAGTTTCTTAATACCAGTTTGGAGGCAGTGTTGGTCTCTCCAATAGTAGCCAGGATTCTAAGTGGTGGGATCTTTAATCTGGAAGAAATCCTGATCCCTTCGGAATTTTAGCTGTCAGACACCCTGTCTCAGGCCAAGGTCCCTGGATATGAACACTGGCCATTTTCCCTCGGAAAAAAAACACACCCTCCCAGTTTCTTAAAAGCAGTTTTTAGGAAAACATTGTATCTCCAAAAGTAGCCAGGATTCTAAGTGGTGGCATCTTTAGTCTGGGAGAAATCCTGATCATTTCGGAATTTTAGATGTCAGACACCCAGTCTCAGGCCAAGGTCCCTGGATAAGAACACATGCCATTTTCCCTCTGAAAAAACGCACACCCTCCCAGTTTCTTTATACATGTGTGGAGGTAGTGTTGGTCACTCCAAAGTAGCCAGGGTTCTCATGGTTCTCCCATCACCAATCTGGTAGATATCCTGATCATTTCGGAATTTTAGATGTCAGACACCCAGTCTCAGGCCAAGGTCCCTGGATAAGAACACATGCCATTTTCCCTCTGAAAAAAGCCACACACTCCCAGTTTCTTTATACCAGTTTGGAGGTAGTGTTGGACACTCCAATAGTAGCCAGGGTTCTCAGTGGTGGCATCTTTAGTCTGCGAGAAAACCTGATCCATTCCGAATTTTAGCTGTCAGACGCCCAGTCTCAGGCCAATTATCCTGGATACAATCATTGGCCAATTTCCCTCGGAAAAAAAGTACACCCTCCCAGTTTCTTAATACCAGTTTGGAGGAAGACATTTTATGTGCTACAGGAGTTAAGGTTCTAAGGGGTGGCATCTTTAGTCTGGGAGAAATCCTGATCCTTTCGGAATTTTAACTGTCAGACACCCAGTCGCAGGCCAAGGTTCCTGGATAAGAACATGGGCCATTTTCCCCCTGAAAAAAACCACACCCTCCTAGTTTCTTAATACCAGTTTGGAGGTAGTGTTGGTCTCTCCGAAAGTAACCAGGCTTCTAACTGCTGGCGTTCTTAGTCTGCGAGAAAACATTAGGTTTGGTATTTTAGCAGACCGAAGCCCAGTCTCAGGACCATGCCCCTGCATGCAACGAAGGGCCTATTTCTCTGTGAAATAAAGATCACTTCACCACTTTTGTAATATCCATTTAGAGGAGGGTTTTGGCACTCCATGAACAGCCAGGGTTCTCAGTGGTGGCACTATTAGTCTGGGAGAAATCCTGATTCCTTCGGAATTTGAGGTTTCAGACGACCAGTCTCAGGCCAAGGGCCCTGGATATGAACTTTGACAATTTTCCCTCTGAAAAAAGCCACACCCTCCCAGTTTCTTAATACCAGTTTGGAGGTAGTGTTGGTCTCTCCAATATTAGCCAGGATTCTAAGTGGTGGGATCTTTAATCTGGGAGAAATCTTGATCCCTTCGGAATTTTAGCTGTCAGACGCCCAGTCTCAGGCCAATTATCCTGGATATGAACATGGGCCATTTTCCCTCGGAAAAAAAACACACCCTCCCAGTTTCTTAATACCAGTTTGGTGGTAGTGTTGGTCTCTCCAATATTAGCCAGGATTCTATGTGGTGGTATCTTTAATCTGGGAGAAATCTTGATCCCTTCGGAATTTTAGCTGTCAGACGCCCAGTCTCAGGCCAATTATCCTGGATATGATCACTGGCCATTTTCCCTCGGAAAAAAAACACACCCACCCAGTTTCTTAAAAGCAGTTTTTAGGAAAACATTGTATCTCCAAAAGTAGCCAGGGTTCTAAGTGGTGGCATCTTTAGTCTGGGAGAAATCCTGATCATTTTGGAATTTTAGATGTCAGACACCCAGTCTCAGGCCAAGGTCCCTGGATAAGAACACATGCCATTTTCCCTCTGAAAAAACGCACACCCTCCCAATTTCCTTATACATGTGTGGAGGTAGTATTGGTCACTCCAAAGTAGCCAGGGTTCTCATGGTTCTCCCATCATCAATCTGGTAGATATCCTGATCCCTTCGGAATTTCGGATGTCAGACACCCAGTCCCAGGCCAATTGCCCTTGCTTCGAACATGGGCCATTTTCCCTCTGAAAAAAGGCACACCCTCCCAGTTTCTTAATACCAGTTTGGAGGTAGTGTTGTTCTCTCAAAAAGTAGCCAGGATTCTAAGTGGTGGGATCTTTAATCTGGGAGAAATCCTGATCCCTTCGGAATTTTAGCTGTCAGACGCCCTGTCTCAGGCCAATTAAACTGGATATGAACACTGGCCATTTTCCCTCGGAAAAAAACCACACCCTCCCAGTTTCTTAAAAGCAGTTTTTAGGAAAAAATTGTATCTCCAAAAGTAGCCAGGATTCTAAGGGGTGGCATCTTTAGTCTGCGGAAATCCTGATCATTTCGGAATTTTAGATGTCAGACGCCCAGTCTCAGGCCAAGGTCCCTGGATAAGAACATGGGCCATTTTCCCTCTGAAAAAAACCACACCCTCCCAGTTTCTTAATACCAGTTTGGAGGTAGTGTTGGTCTCTCCAATATTAGCCAGGATTCTAAGTGGTGGCATCTTTACTCTGGGAGAAATCCTGATCATTTCGGAATTTTAGATGTCAGACACCCAGTCTCAGGCCAAGGTCCCTGCATAAGAACACATGCCATTTTCCCTCTGAAAAAACGCACACCCTCCCAGTTTCTTTATACATGTGTGGAGGTAGTGTTCGACACTCCAAAGTAGCCAGGGTTCTCATGGTTCTCCCATCATCAATCTGGTAGATATCCTGATCCCTTCGGAATTTTAGATTTCAGACGACCAGTCCCAGGCCCATTGCCTTGGACACGAACATGGGCCATTTTCCCTCTGAAAAAACCACACCCTCCCAGTTTCTTAATACCAGTTTGGAGGTAGTGTTGGTCTCTCCAATAGTAGCCAGGGTTCTCAGTGGTGGCATCTTTAGTCTGCGAGAAAACCTGATCCATTCCGAATTTTAGCTGTCAGACGCCCAGTCTCAGGCCAATTATCCTGGATACAATCATTCATTACCCTCGGAAAAAGTACACCCTCCCAGTTTCTTAATACCAGTTTGGAGGAAGACATTTTTATGTGCTACAGGAGTTAAGGTTCTAAGGGGTGGCATCTTTAGTCTGGGAGAAATCCTGATCCTTTCGAATTTTAACTGTCAGACACCCAGTCGCAGGCCAAGTTCCTGGATAAGAACATGGGCCATTTTCCCCTGAAAAAACCACACCCTCCTAGTTTCTTAATACCAGTTTGGAGGTAGTGTTGGTCTCTGAAAGTAACCAGGCTTCTAACTGCTGGCGCTTCTTAGTCATGAAAACATTAGGTTTTGGAATGGCAGAGCAGAAGCCCAGTCTCAGGACCATGCCCTGCATGCAACAAGGGCCTATTTCTCAGAAATAAAGATCACTTCACCACTTTTGTAATATCCATTTAGAGGAGGGTTTTGGCACTCCATGAACAGCCAGGGTTCTCAGTGGTGGCACTATTAGTCTGGGAGAAACCTGATTCCTTCGAATTTGAGGTTTCAGACGACCAGTCTCAGGCCAAGGGCCCTGGATATGAACATTGACAATTTTCCTCTGAAAAGCCACACCCTCCCAGTTTCTTAATACCAGTTTGGAGGTAGTGTTGGCCCTCCAATATTAGCCAGGATTCTAAGTGGTGGGATCTTTAATCTGGGAGAAATCTTGATCCCTTCTCGAATTTTAGCTGTCAGACGCCCAGTCTCAGGCCAATTATCCTGGATATGAACATGGGCCATTTTCCTCGGAAAAAAACACACCCTCCAGTTTCTTAATACCAGTTTGGATAGTGTTGTCTCCAAATTAGCCAGTTCTGGGTGCATCTTTAATCTGAGAAATCTATCGAATTTTAGCTGTCAGAGCCCAGTCTCAGGCAATTCGGATGACTGCCATTCCTGACCCAGTTCCGTTGAATTTCTCAAGACGGTCTAAGGTCATCTTCGGGAATCATCATTGAATTTGTTCAGACAATCTGGCAAGTCCCGATAGACATCATTCTCTGAAGCACTCCATTTCTAATGTGTGGGTAGTGTCACTCCAAAGTAGCCAGGGTTCTCATGGTTCTCCCATCATCAATCTGGTAGATATCCTGATCCCTTGAATTTCTGGATGTCAGACACCCAGTCCCAGGCCACCTGCCCCTGTTTCGAACATGGGCCATTTTTCCCTCTGAAAAAGGCACACCCTCCCAGTTTCTTAATACCAGTTTGGAGGTAGTGTTGTTCTCTCAAAAGTAGCCAGGATTCAAGTGAGTGGGATCTTTAATCTGGGAGAAATCCTGATCCTTCGGAATTTTAGCTGTCAGGCCCTGTCTCAGGCCAATTAAACTGGATATGAACACTGGCCATTTTCCCTCGGAAAAAAACCACACCCTCCCAGTTTCTTAAAAGCAGTTTTTAGGAAAAAATTGTATCTCAAAAGTAGGCAGGATTCTAAGGGTGGCATCTTTAGTCTGCGGAAATCCTGATCATTTCGGAATTTTAGATGTCAGACGCCCAGTCTCAGGCCAAGGTCCCTGGATAAGAACATGGGCCATTTTCCTCTGAAAAAAACCACACCCTCCCAGTTTCTTAATACCAGTTTGGAGGTAGTGTTGGTCTCCAATATTAGCCAGGATTCTAAGCAGACATCTTTACTCTGGGAGAAATCCTGATCATTTCGAATTTTAGATATCAGACACCCAGTCTCAGGCAAGGTCCCTGCATAAGAACACATGCCATTTTCCCTCTGAAAACGCACACCCTCCAGTTTCTTTATACATGTGTGGGAGGTAGTGTTCGACACTCCAAAGTAGCCAGGGTTCTCATGGTTCTCCCATCATCAATCTGGTAGATATCCTGATCCCTTCGGAATTTTAGATTTCAGACTATTTGTGTCCCAGGCCCATTGCCTTGGACACTAACATGGGCCATTTTCCCTCTGAAAACCACACCCTCCCAGTTTCTTAATACCAGTTTGGAGCAGTGTTGGTCTCCAATAGTAGCCAGGATTCTAAGTGGTGGGATCTTT
>JAREIS010001685.1:0-17832 GCA_030060385.1 Muscicapa striata striata
GGAATTCCAAACATCAGTTCCAAGGGAGATAATTGAATATCTGCCCTGGCTCTGGCTCTTATTCTTGCCAAGGGCAGTGGCAAAAGCCATACCTGTGGCATCTTATTTTTATCAGCAGCTTCCAAAGGAGTTTCTTTATTTCCCCATTCATTCTTTCTACCTGACCTGAGCTCTGGGGATGCCAGGGCTTGTGGAGGTCCCATTGTATTCCCAAAGCAGCCATAATCCCCTGAAGGATCTTTGCTGTAAAATGACTTCCCCATCTGAGTCTGTTGCTTCCACAATCCCTTATCTTGGAATTATTTGTTTTAGAAATATCTTAATAAGAGATCAGTGATTACTGAAGAAATCAAAATTGCTTTTGCCCCCCTGTTAGCTGCCATGCTGTCCCCAGCAGATATTTGAGCCTTCCTGCTCAGGGCATTTCAGTGCCAGGCTCTTCCAAGCACACACAGCTCCGCCGGTTGAGCTGACCATGCGGGCGGTAACCTGCGCTTGCTCTAATTCCCTTTCTTTAATCAGAGCGTGTCTTGGAACTCTTTTCCCTTCTCCTGCCCTTGCAGACCCATCCATGAACACATTTTGTCCCTGAGGCCAGGGAATGTCTCATCACTCTCTCCTGTGCTGGCTCTGGAGCTCTGTCCCTTGAATGCAGCCATGGGTTTGTTGCCAGCCCCTGTGCAGGCTGTTCAAACAGGAGGCTGGGTTAAACCCTTCCCCTGTCCTCAATTAATCCTCCTGTGCCACTGAACAAGTTTCATTCTGTAATCACTGAGCACTGCTCACCCATGTAGAGGCTCTTTTGGTTATCAAAGCTTGAACTAGGTGCCAGACTTGAACAACAGGAGATCCTCCTGCCTTCAGTTTTTGGGCCTCAGTTCCCATTAAAGCTGTGGCTGCACAATTCTGCAGAGAGTGAGGTCACTCTGGCCACTGGCTTAAATATTTTAGCACAAGAAGTCCTTTGGAGTGGCCCTGTGTAACATCCACATTTTAAGAAACGAGGTTCAATTTCATGGTAACTACTTAAAGGTTTATTGAAGGACAGTGGGAGACAAACAATAAAGGAAAAGGTGATAACAACAGGGTGCTTGTTCTTCAGCCAAGAGCACACCCTAACTCAGAAAGCACTTCCTTAAATGCATCAAGCTGTTGCATATTCATAGATCTTCATGCTTTATTCAAAACCTTCCCCCTACCTGTAAATCAACATTTTTTCCTTCCCTGGGAGTGTAGTATCCCACACTCCAAGAATGTAAAAGATGCACATAGGAGGAGAAGGTGGGATTGTGCAGGAGAAGGAGGAAGAGGAATCTGAGGAAGGGGAGAGATACAGGAGGAGGAGGAGCAGAAACGGGAGGGAGCACAAAGTTCCACCCCTCCCTGTATCTGCAGCCTCTCCCCCCCAGTCCCAAGAGTGTTGCCTCCCTCACATGCAGCAGGTGACAGGGGAGGGGGATCCACGATTTTCACAGGAGTGAATCTTAGTGTTTCTGAGCTTTATTGGGCTAAATGTTGGTGCTTTGTTTTTTTGCGGGGGCTGAATCTTTATGTTTTGGAGGGGATCCTGGCTAAATCTTGCTGTTTGCAGGGGTTTTTGTCTGTGTTTTGATGTTTGGAGGATTTTTGCTTTGAATCCTGGTGTTTTGGTGGTTCTTACAGACACAATATGCCAAATGACTTCCTGAGATGAACTTGGGCAAGGAAGAACTCCCAGCCCGTGGCCCTCTCCTCTTGTTTTTTCCCTATACCAGGAATTTTCATTCCCGAGGCGTGGGTGGATGGAGGAGGGGGAAAAGCCCCAGAGATCCCTGAGGAGGAGGGGCTGCAAACCCAGCCCAGGGAGCTGCGAGGAGGAAAGACCCTCCCTGAGCCGGGAAGGCGGCCGGAGATGCAGGCAGAGCTCAGAGCTGGTGGAGAAGCCTCATGGAGGGGAGAAGCCCCACAAGTGCTTGGAATATGGGAAGGGTTTCAGCTACAAGTGCAGGCTGATCCACGTGGCCCACACTGTTGAAAAGCCCTACGAGTGTGGGAAATGTGGGAAGAGCTTCAGAGACATCTCCCACCTGATGCGGCACCAGGTGATCCACACAGGGGAACGGCCCTACACCTGCTTGGAATGTGGGAAGTCCTTTGGGTACAGCTACAACCTGAGAAGCCACCAGCGCATCCACACTGGGGAGGGGCCCTACAAGTGTCCTGAGTGTGGAAAGAGGTTTCAGACCAGCGCCAATATCCTGGAACATGAGCAGATTCACAGAGAGGAGAGGCCCTTCTGCTGCCCCGACTGCGGGAAGGGGTTCAAGTACAACTCCCATCTCATCAGACACCAGCGCATCCACACTGGGGAGAGGCCCTACGATTGTCCTGAGTGTGGGAAGAGCTTCTCCAGGAGCTCTCACTTGACCCGACACCAACGGAGGCTCCACTAAGGGAAGCCCTGTGAGTGCCCCGAGTGTGGGAAGAGCTTCGTGCTCTGCTCCAGCTCCATCCCCCATGGGAGGATCGGTGTTGGATGATCCCCAGTGACCCCCGTTGGGCAGAGTCTTGGTGATCCGTGGTCCTGCTGATCCCTGTTGGGTGGGGGAAGGGGTTGTGTAGATTTCTCTCTCTTCTCCTTGTCCTGCTGTGATTTGGTTGTTAATAAATTCCGTCCCTGTGCCCAGGCTGGGTCTGTTGTTCCCATTCGGTGCTCAGGGCGGGATCTCTCCTGTTCCTTCTCTCCACTCCCGGGCCTCTCCTCAGCCAATCAGACAATGCGATGAAGAAGATTCAGCCAATCAGAGAGAGCAGCTCTGATGACTCACCGGTTGCTGGGCAGACCCGCAGCACCCAGTGTTCCCCGCCTGGACCCCACCCTCCCCGCCCAATCACGATTCCCCCGCGGGGTCCCCCCAAGTCCCTCCCCAGTCCCGCCCCACAATAAACGGGACCGGGGAAAACTGGGAAGCTTTATTGGGAACACTGGGAGCAGCCGGGCTGGGGTAGTAGAACAGTGGGAGGGGTGGAGGGGAGGGACACACACCCTGCCCCATAAATCAGCACAGGGACGGAGCGGAGGGTCCTGGCTGGGTCTGAGACCACGGGGAGGGGCTGCTGCCACTGCCGGGTCAGGGGCTCTGTGGGCAGAGAAAGGTGAGTGACACCGAGCTGGGGGCCCCAGGGGAACCCCCCCTCACCTTCTTGCTCAGGTAGAAGCAGAGCCCCAGGGAAACAAAACCCATCAGCACCTTGCTGCGGGCAGCGTCCAGCAGCACCTGTAGGAGTCAACAGGGCAGGACTCTCCAAAACATCTCACAGACGTTCCAAGCCCCTCCCATTCATGCCCAAGACCCACCAAAGCCCCTCCTTCCCTCTCAGGATCCCATAACCCCCTCCCCACTCCCCCCACCACCCCAGGACCCCTAAACCCTCTCCCAGTCGATTCCCAGCACCACCAGGACTCGCCAAGATCTTCCCAGTATCTTCCCAGCACAACCAAACTCATTCCAACCCTGCTTTCCAATCCCTGATCTTTTTCCGTCCCCTCCAGGCTCACTCAAATCCTTCCCAGTTACACCCAGCACCCCCAAACTCCCTCCAAGTGCCCACCAGGACCCCCGGAACGCCATCCCACTCTCTCCAACATCCATACAACCCCTTCTCAGTTCTTCCAGACCCCAGAACCCCTCTCCCAGTTTGAACCAGGCTCTCTCAAACTCACTCCCATTTACTCCTAGCACACCAGAATCTCTCTCCCAGCCTCCCCAGTGCCTCCCCCACTCCCCTGCACTATGGGGTCCAGGCCGTGCCCCAGTGCCAGTTCAGGTGGTGCTCCAGGCTGTTGTGCTCCACCTGGCAGCTGGAGGTGACCCCTCACTGGGGGGTTGGGCTTCCCAGCAGCACCAGGAGCTGGTGGATCCAGTCCCCGTTGGGGACCAGGTCAGTGGCCAATACATACCCTGAGAGCTCCTGCTGGCCCTGGAACCACCTCAGCTGGGCCTGGGCAGGGCAGAAATCCATCATGGAGCAGAGCAGGCAGCCAAGACAGCAGGGCTGGTGCTCGCAGCCAGCTTGGCCCTGTCCCATCCCATCCCATCCCTATGGACATGCCCACGCACAGGACGGAACAGGGCCCAGGGCTGCCCCCCCAGTGGCCGTGCTCTGTTCCCTGTCCATCCGGGGGCTGTCCCTGCCCGGGCAGCGCAGGGCTGGGCTCGTTCTCAGGCCTTTCCCACGGCCCCTCAGCTCTGGCTGTGCTCACTCTGTGCCTGATGCAGGGAAGGACCGGGCACAGGAGCAGGGCCCCGCCCGTGGCCGCTCCCGCAGAGCTGTGCAGGTCCCTGCGGCCATCCCCACCTGGGCCGGGGCTGCTGTCCCTGCTGGGCCCAGCGCCGCGCCTGGGGCACTCCATGGAGCGTCCCTCCCTGCCCGCCCCTCCTGCTGCTGCAGCTGCTGCGGAGGTTCCTGCGCGTTGGGCGCAGAAAGAGCACGGCCACAGCGACCCAGGGCACAGCCCAGCCCGACTGCAGGCCCAGCGAGCTGCAGGCAGAGCCTGGTGCCAGCACAGCGTCCTCTGCACGCGCAGCAAACTCTGCCAGGGCAGCGGCTGAGGGCAGGGCGAAGGCTGGCACGGCCCGCGCTGAGGGCATGGCCAGCACAAACAGCCTCACACGGGCATCTCAAACACTGACCCCACACCCACTCGGGCTGCCATTCCTGCTCCCGCTCTGGATTTGTCCCAGCAGCAGGTCAGCACCCTGGGGCCATGGCTGAAGGCCCCTCAAGCCACGTCCGCTGTGCCCCCTCAGCCCTTGAGGCCAGCACAGTGTGGTGGGAAGTCAAGAGCTTCTTGGGGGAAGCTGGAGAAGTTGCTCCCATGGACAGCACTCCAAGTCCTCCCTGTGCCTCCTCCAGGTGCCAGCCATGATGAGGGACATTCAGCAGAGACTCGTCTCCTGTGTCACTGTGGATGTCAGGCTACAAAATGACCTTCTGGGGCTGGCTGAAGAACACCCTGCTCATGTGGTGATGAGCCTCCTGCGCTGTGCCCCATCCTGTGACGGGTATGGGGCACAAGTGCCTCGAGAGCTCAGGGCTCACCAGCCTGTAGGGCCATGGCCCTGTACAGCCTGTCCAGTGGGGTCTGCCAGACAGGCAGAGAGCTCCGGGGCCCTCGGGCCCCCCTGTTTGCTGAGCCTGCTGCCCTGCTCCCTCCCTGCCCCTCAGGGCACCAGGGTGCGAGGGACCGGAGCCACTTGCGGAGGAACAGCGAGGGAAATATGCTAACAATCAATGCAATTGATAAAGCATAATCTGTCTTTATTGAGAGCATCAGTTACATTTATAGCCCAAGATAGCATAAATCAGCATTTTTAGTACAATCTCATTGATTTTTGCTATATACGCCTCTCCTATTATTGGTTCTTGCAAATGTGAGACAACCACTCCTTCTAAGTTTCTAGCCAAAATGTATACATGCTACTTAACAGCTAGTCTTGGCCGCTACTGTCTTTTTTCTTATTCTATTTGCTATATAATATCTATGTCAGGGTTATGCTTCGCTTGCTACGTGCCACCTAGAAGGTCATAAGGCCTTAATTGAACAACAGTCATATGCACTACTTACCAGCTAAATCCGCACTCCTGCAAATTATGCTAACTATATGACTTTTGCAAAATCTCTGCTCAACAAAAGCTATCTGCTTAGCAGGAGCTATTCTCCTGCAACAAGGCCTCCAGAGCTATGTCCATGGCTCTCTAACCAGTCCTCAACACCGGGGCTCTGTCACCTGGCTCCACTCAGCTGCAGGGCTTGGTACTGATGCACAGCTCTGGTCCCACAGAGCTGACGCCCTGATGTGGAGAACCATCGGCTCATCAGGACCAGGAGTGCAGAAGGTGCTTCCAGAACTGTTCTTTGTGATGGAGGACAGGCCAGTGTACAGCATGTTCTTCTCCAGAGAGGACAACGAGGCTGTCTTTGCCCTGGCTGTGAGTTTCTGCCACTGGCCTTTGCTCGCCCTCCAGGTCACCTCTCCAGCAGCTCTCCATGCTCTGCCCAGTGCCCTGCAGCTCCCAGCCTCAGGCACTGGGCTGGAAGCTGGGCTAGGAGCAGGCTCAGGGGCAGCAGGCCACAACTTGGCACAATTCAAGGCTGAAAACCTATTTCTAGACACTGTTCGTAGACCTATATCCTTCCTATCCTGCCTCCCACTTAACATCTGGAGGGTGATCTTTTTTTCTTGGCTTTATTAACCTGTTCCTTTATCTCTCTTTGCTTTATAGCAATTAAATACAATTATTGATTAATTGTCATGCAACAAGTTTGCCAATGTTGTTACAATTTGATTAGCACGAATCATTTATAACAAGAAGAACCAGTGTCCTTCAGGGACCTTCCCACTGAAGATGGGACCAGCTGCAGAGCAGACGGGACCAGCTGGAGCTCCAGGCACAGCTCTTGCTGGTCACAGCTGAGCCTGTGGCAAGCTCCAGGAGCTCCTGCCATCTCCTTCCCTGTTGGCAGCTCCCTCCCTCCATTCCTTAGGCCCTGCCCATCCCCAGTTTTGCCTCCCAGTTCCCCCCTTCACTTCGCCTTCCCTTCATAAAGTTTGGTTTGTTCACTTTACCCACGTCTCTGTGGAGCCTGAGCGGTGCCAAACCTGAGCCCTGGGACACACAGGGCCCTGCTGCCGTTCTCTGCCGCGCTGTGCTCTGTGCACAGAGAGGAACAAGGGCTGCTTAGGCTGCAAAGGTCCCTGTCCTGCAGGTCCCCATGCACAACACCGTGGGGTTAAAGGTCGTGCTGAGCACACTGAAGGGGACAAGGAACCTGGGTTTTCAGAGGGCCAGCTTGAGCATGCTCTGAGTCCAGCCTTGAGGGATTCCCTGGCAAGCATCCACGGAGGACAAAGGAGCTTGCAGTGCTCGAAATTTTCACAAAGAGCTTCCTGAAAGCACAGCAATGCTCCATCCCTACACAGGGATGAGAAAAGGGCAGAAGCAGAGGCCACTGTGGCCTAACAGTGAGCTCTGGGTGTGCTAAAAGCAAATGAAGCTGCAGCAGCAGCAGTGGCGGAGTGGCTGAGACTCAGAGGCGTGACTGTGCCAGTGCAGGGAGCGCTGCCAGGCAGTGCCTGCACGCTGGGGGAGGTTCTCGGGGTTCTGGTCTCCCCACAAGTGAGGAATGGCAGCCCCTGCCTCAGACCCAGTCAGAAACCCAAGCAAGTGAGACCAGAGGCAGAGGACTGTCACAACGGCCAGAGCTCCACTCACTTTGCACTATGGCCCCGTGCCCAGAGTGGGTCACACTCCCAGAACAGGAGGCCTTAGATGTGGCTCGAGCTATTGCTCCATGGCCTTTTGGCTCTCAGACTGCGTTCTAAGCAGGCAAGGAGGAGGGGAAGGTCTTTTGCATAGGATAAAAAGGATTTATTACTCTGGGGAATTTGCAGAGCAAAAGACAAAATGATGAAGGTGCAACAACTTAAATATGGGGGAGGTTCAAGGGGAAGGTACAAATTCTTAGCAAATTGGAGAAATTCTGGGGAGTGGTACTGGGTCATATGGACTAATGAGACAACAAGTTTTAGGGGATTTCCAAAGGGGAGCTCTAATCAGGGGTTGGCACAAAGCAGGATTGACAGGCAATTCAGAATACATTGACAAGGTGGGTGGGATGGTATAATTTTGGACTAAACCACTAACTTGGGCAACAACAGAACATAGTATTAACAAGAAGCACACTGCAACACCTGTCAGTGCAAGCTGAGGATGCATGTGCTTAGGAGGGAGGGAAGAACCTATTTTGGAGGGGTTTCCACCTCACTGTCTCCAAAATCTTGTTCTTTGCCCCATTTCATCAGCATTTGGCTGTGGAAGACACCCTTGGGCAACAGGAAATATAAATCCTGGAATCACTGAAGTTGGATGTAGTGGTTTTGGTTTATTAATTTGAATTTTTTTTTTTTGTGAGACAGGATTATGAGGAAGGCAAAAAACAGGTTTAACTTTAAATGGTATAAAGAGAAATTTTATTACTAGAAACTATCACCAATTTACTTGAAAGAGGAGACTTTTTTTCTCGCTATCAAGATTTCTTCACAAGAAAGTTGCCTTTTAGTTTTGGATTTACAGTGATTAGCCACCTGGGAGAATGGAAATCTGTTTACTACCTAAAACCACTTTTTTCAAACTAACATTTTTTCTCATAACTTATATTGAGAACTATATTAACTTACAGGACAAACTTTAAGGATTATATCAGCTGAAAAAAAAATTTACTTTATTTTTGAGAACAGAGGGTTTTTTTCTTTTTCTTTTTTTTGCAGGCAAAAACTGTGGCTTTTTTAATAATTAAACTTAGGGGATTACAGCAATTTTAACATTTCCTTACTTTAACATTAATGCTTTTGTTTATATTTAGTTAGCAGAGTCATATTCACTTCATAATAGTTTTATGTACTATAGGGAAACAAGAGTTTTTTCTCCATAGTTAAAAAAAAGAGAAATTTTAGTTCACGAGCTTTTTCCTTTCTTTATTTAGAATTAGTTTTATTCTGGGCATTGAAAGAGTTATTACCTTGCCCGGACAGCAGAGGGTTTTGTGATTTTTTCCAGGTGGGGCTGTTGAGTTATTTACAATAAAGAGTCTTTCCAGGCCACGCTGGGGGCTGGGTGAGGACTGCAGGGTTTAGTCAGAGAAGCGCTGATGAGTTTCTGGTTTCATGGCTGTTCTCCGGCGCCCGCTGCGCTCAATTCCAGCCGCGGGCCGGGGGTTCTTCCTCCACCCTGCCCAGCAGACAAGGCTGTGGGGCCTTGCCAGAACGGGGCTCAGCTGTTTTTCCCCCAGGCCCGTGGGCAGCGGGGCGGGCCCGGCCGTTCGGAGCCGCTCCGGGCCGGGGCAGGGCAGGGTTCTGCCGAGCCGCGGCCGTGCCGGGGGCAGGGATGTGAGCAACGGGCCTTGCCTTTCCTTTCCCTGGATATCGGGGTCCCTGGCTGGAAACGGGGCCCGGCAGCTTCCTGAGCTCTGAGTCAGAGCCCGCCTGCCCCTGCCTGGCCCGGCAGTGGTGGCTCCGCTGGTGTTGGGTCAAGGTTGAGCTGTGTGAGAAGCTCTTCCCACACACAGGACACCCGTAGGGTCTCTCCCCCGTGTGGATGCGCTGGTGTCTTCTCAGGTAGGAGCTGACCCCAAAGCTCTTCCCACATTCCAAGCAGGTGTAGGGCCGTTCCCCAGTATGAATCACCTGGTGACGCATCAGGTGGGAGATGTCTCTGAAGCTCTTCCCACATTCCCCACACTCGTAGGGACGTTCCCCAGTGTGGGTCATCTGGTGCCGGATCAGCTCAGACCTGTAGCTGAAACCCTTCCCACATTCCAAGCATTTGTGGGGCTTCTCCCCTCCATGAGGATTCTCCACCAGCTCTGAGCTCTGCCTGGATCTCCAGCTGCCCTCCCGGCTCAGGGAGGGTCTTTCCTCCTCGCAGCTCCCTGGGCTGGGTTTGCAGCCTCTCGTTTCGAAGGGTCTCCAGTACTTGCACTCCTCCTCCATTGGCCCACGCCTTCGGAATGACAAATCCTGTTTAGGGAAAAAACAAGAGGAGAGGGCCTTGGGCTGAGGGTTCCCCCTTCCCCAAGTTCATATTAGGAAGTCATTGGGCATATGGTGTCTGTAACAACCTCCAAAACACCAAGATTCAGGCCAAAAATCCTCCAAACATCAAGACACAGAAAAAAACCGCCACAAACAGCAAGATTTAGCCAGAACGTCCTGCAAAATATTAAAGATTCAGCCCCCACAAAAAACCAAGCAACAACTTTTAGCCCAATAAAACTCATCAATATTTAGCTAAATAAAACTTAGATACACCAAGATTCAACCCTGAGAAAATCGTGGATTTCCTTCTCCTGTCACCTGCAGCATGCGGGGGAGGGGCAATGCTCCTGGGGCTGGGGAAGAGGCTGCAGATACAGGGAGAGCTAAAACCTTGTGGTGTTCCCTGTTTCTGTTCCTCTTCCTCCTCCTTTGTCCCTACTCTTCCTCACATTCCTCTTTCTCCTATTCCTCCTTCTCTTACATAATCCCACGTTCTCCTTCCATGCGCAGCATTTGACCATTTTCTTCTTCAACCCTGCTTCTCCTTCCCTTCTCCTGCTGCCCCCAGGCCCAGCACCCCCTGCCGGCTCCCTCTTCCCCCCAAACCCACAGCATCCCAGCGCAGGGGCAGGGATGGAGCTGGGGCAGCTCGGGCTGGGGCAGCGCTGGGCTCTCGGCCGCTCCCGCCCGCACTCGGTCCCCACTGCAGCCGCTCCCGCCACGGCAGCGCGGGGGGGCCCGGCCTTGGCAACTGCAGAGACACCATGGGAAATGGCCCATGGCCTCTGCCCCTTCTTCTGTGAATGAAATTACTTTCACAGGACTCCTCTGTCTTCTTTGTGGAGAGAAATCCTTAGTGATGTGAAGTTTTCCACACACCTTGGGGCTCAGCCGGAATTCCTTCCCCCATCCGGGGCGGGGCAGCGAGTGGAGCTGAAGGTGCCTCACCCAGTTTGGGTGATCGGCTCCCTTGGGGGGCGGCACCGGGCATGGATTGGGGACCCGAGAGTGACCAGGAGACAGACGAGTGACACATCAGGGGGGCTGTGAAGAGCTGGCAGCCAGAGAGCTCTGAAAATCTCATCAGTGACTACAGTGGGATCTTCGGGGACTAAACATGGCAGGGCACCCATGGAGGGGAGAAAGGGAAAGCCAGGAAGGGCTCCTGGCTAAAGGGATGATGATCCCCAAATATCTCTGAAGGGCCCCTTGGGAGTTTGTTGAGGGAGTCTGCACATTCTCCAAGAGGTAATCAAGGACATGGACACCTGGGGGGGCAATAAGGGAAATCCAGAAGGGATTTAGACAGCAGTATTCAGGGGATAAGTGGGAAAGATGAGCTGGTGTGTTTTATTCAACCAGAGACAGAAGATGTGGGGGATTGGTTTGAAATGCAGGAGCTTTTATTTGTTCCTAATTCTGATTGTAATTTACTGAGAAGGGATTTGATGGCTAATTTACAAATACAAATTAATACTGTAAAGGTGATACAGAGTTGTGCCTTTGGCAAATGTCTGGCAAGGCCTATGCTGAAGTGAACCCAGAAATGTGGGCAACTCCAGGAAAATAGAGAAAAGTGGAAATGGAGCCTCTCCAAAGTACTTTGAAACAGCCAGGCCAAGTGGTGTCTAAAAGCAATACCCTATTCCAAGGGAGGGAAGGAAGGGCTCACAGCCTGTTATTGAGTCCCTGCTAAAGACAGAGCTTTTGTAGCCAGGGATCTCTCCCTAGAATGCTCCTATCCTGCCACTCAAGAAATCAGATGGAATTGACAGAATGGTTCAGGACCTAAGAAGAATAAGTAAGATTATTAAACCCAGGCACCCCACAGTCTCAGATCCTTACACCATCTTGAACCAGGTTCCCTCCTCACACTGACACCATTCAGTACTTGATGTCAAAGATGCTTTATGGGATTGCCCACTCACACAGGATGATAAACTCTATTTTGCCTTTGAGTGGGAGCAAGAGGCAGAAGGGAGAATGGTAAAGACATGGATGGTCCTTCTGCAGGGATGCATGGAAGCACCAGCCTTATTGGGACAAGCCTTACAGAAAATATGACAAGAATTTACCCCACCCCCAAGGACTGGGTTAATGCAGGATATGGATGACTTGTTCCAGTCATGAGGACAAGAAGTGGTAGAAGAAGCCTCTGTGAAATGGCTGAAAATTCAGGCTAAAAGCAGCTTTGAGTATTTGAAAAAAAAAAAAATACATGCAAATGGTGGAGAAAAAGGTTAAATATGGGGGACATATGTGACTTAATTTTGTGGTGTACTGACACGGAGAAGGACCAGGGAATCTCAGAAGCAATGTTACCCAGCACTAAAATTGAGCTGGGAAAATTCTGAGCAATAATAGGGAATTGCTGGACCTGGATTGAAGATTCTCTGCATGAGCCAGAACTTTGCATGACTTTTATACCCAGATAGCCTCAATATTGTGGCATGGACACGAGAAACAGCAAAACTTCAGAAAAATTAAATTAATCCAAATGATTGGTGCACCAGACATGGCACTTCCAGACAAAGGAAAAAATGTGAATTGTAGGTGTGTTATAGCACATATTATATTATTGGATTTGGCAAATATTAAAAGCAATCCTATATTTATAATGTTGGAAAACTTTGCTGTATTAATATAGTTTCTTTTGGTTTTGCCATTAAAAAGACTTAAAAAAAGTAGTGTGATAAATATACTTTTCTTCGACTATAGCATGGTGATGTAAAAAGCTTTTGTTCATGTAACTAACTCAGACAATGGTAGAAGAGATAATCAGGAAATTGTTCACATTCTTGGATTATGGGACAACAGACCCCAAGGGAAGGAAAAAATGTTGATTTACAGGCTGGGGGAGAATGATTTTGAATAATGCATGAAGAGCCATGAATATGCAACAGGTTGATGCATTTAAGGAAGTGTTTTCTGAATTAGGGTGTGCTCTTGGCTGGAAGGCCAAGCACCCAACC
The DNA here is from genome assembly GCA_030060385.1 of Muscicapa striata striata. Lineage (NCBI taxonomy): Eukaryota > Metazoa > Chordata > Aves > Passeriformes > Muscicapidae > Muscicapa > Muscicapa striata. The sequence continues at coordinate 12,551 of JAREIS010001685.1, forward strand.
ATTATAACCTTTTGCTTTATTGTTTGTCTCCTATTGTCTTTTATTAAAACTTTTAATATTTATCAGTAAAGTCAACCTCATCTTTTAAAAAGTGGATGTTATACAGGACCATGCCAAAGGGATTCTCAAGCTAAAATGTTTAACCCAGTGGCCAGAGTGGCCTCATTGTCTCCAGAATTGTGCAGACACAGCTTCAATGGGACCTGAGGGCAAAAACTGAAGGCAGGAGGATCTCCTGTTGTTCAAATCTGGCACCAAGTTAAAGCTTTGATAACCAAAAGAGCCTCTACATGGATGAGCAGTGCTCGATTATTACAGAATGAAACTTGTTCAGTGGCACAGGAGGATTTAGAATTGAGAACAGGGGAAGGGTTTAACCCAGCCTCCTGTTTGAACAGCCTGCACAGGGGCTGGGAACAAACCCATGGCTGCATTCAAGGGACAGAGCTCCAGAGCCAGCACAGGAGAGATTGAGGAGACTTTCCCTGGCCTGAGGGACAAAATGTGTTTATGGATGGGTCTGCAAGGGCAGGAGAAGGAAAAAGAGTTCCAAGACATGCTCTGATTAAGGAAAGGGAATTAGACCAAGACTTACACTCTGCCTGAGGAGTGCAAGGAAGCACCACTGGTTGCCAGAAACTGCCCCCACAGACTTGGACACACCTGGTCTGGAAAAGGTTGAGAAGGAAATCCAGGAGTGCAGACCTAACTAACATCAGAGGAGGAGAAATTCAGGTCCCATAGGAAATCAAATAGTGAGAACGACACAACAAGCAAGCAACGAACATTAAACTATATCAATTTCAATGGGTTCAGACTGTATAGGTTTAGAAAAAATATAGTAAAATCCAAGTGTCATGGAATGATTTTTTCTGCACACCTGACCGATGTGTGGATGAAATTATTTCCGTCACATATCCTGGCCAGAATCAAATAATACCTTGCCTCTCTAGCACTAAAGATATGAAGTAAAAAGCAGATTTGGGGGGGGGGGGGAAACAGGCGGGGACAGGACCACATGAGTCATCCACTGGCTGATCTGCAAGCCAAGCATCAGTTTCAGGAGCCAGGAGAGGAGCTTTAGAAATGCAAACTAACACTGCTGGGGCAAAGTACCCATTTATCATTGGAAATACAGAATTGGGTTACAAGGACAAGCAGTGAGGTCAGTGAGAATGTCAGGAAAATTAATCCACAAACACCAGAGCTTTGTGCCCAAAATTGTGACAGAGGATTCCTTCTTGGCTTTATTCGGAGAAAGGGAGAGGCCAGAGGGTATTGCCGTGGGATGCCTGAGATTTCTGGAGGACGCAGCCTCCTTTTTATCCTATTTTCCCGGCCCCATTTTCCTCTCTCTTTCTCCATTGGCTAAAGTACTTCAGAGGTACAGAATTACCATAAAGCCTGATACCTGAGATTCTGCTCTAATGAATAATCCTCTATTTTTTAATTCTTAGAGAATTTATCGTTTTGCCCCATTACTTCTTTCATCTTTAAGTATCCAATTTCACTTATCAGCCAAACTACAGCTTGTTTGTAAAGGCAAACATAGCTCTCCATTCAACAATCAGTGAAATCCATCCCATTGCTTCTTCTAACTCTCAGTCTGCTCTTATCTACCAGAAAATTCACAGCTCGTCTGTAAAGACAAATACAACATTACTCTAAGAAAAATGCCAAAACCAAAGAGGACTCAGGAAATGATACAGCCCATATTGATTAAAATATTGTAAAGACAATTCTTGAGGAAATAAGAAGAGGAGAGCGCGAAAGCAGCAAGATTAATATCGTAGTGGGGGTGCATATTAACGAGGACATGCAGAAGGCGGATCGGGAAATCTGAACCTTCCAAGTACCTCAGCCAGCGGCCAAAGAGAGAGGGAGATGAAACCGCGAAAATGAGGATAAAAAGGAGGCTGCGTTTTAGAGACCGCATGGCAAATGCCCGCAGCCCCGCCCTTTGTTCATCAATAAAGTCACTTTAAAGTCACTCCTCTGTCTCCTTTGTGAACACAAAACTCTGGCCACGTGAATTCTGCCGCACAGCCCCGGGGCCTCTCTCAAACATCCCTTGCCCGTCTCGGGCTCCTGCTGGAGCTCCAGGTGGGTCCCGGCTCCATCCCGGACTCACCCCCAGCTCCCACCGTCCTCAGCTCCTGCTCACCCCGAGCTCCCGCCGGCAGCAGCGGCTCCTTGGCCTGATCCCAGGGCCGGGCCCAGCGTGGGACCAGCTCCTCAGGCGAGGTTTCCGAGAAATGGCGGAGCCCGGGAAGAGGGAGGGGAATCCGTGACGTCTGCAGAGCCCGCCCCTCGCTGCCATTGGCTGACTCTCGCGCGCTGATTGGGCAGAGCGGGGACAAGCCCGGCCCCGGGGCCAAAGGCGCCATTTTGGGAACGTCTGTGCGGGCCCGGCAGCGGCGGCAGCAGCCGGAGCCCGGTGAGGCGGCGGCGGAGCTCGGAGGCGGCCCCAGCGCAGGTGGGAGCCGCGCTCGGTTGTGCGGGGGCTCGGGGCTCGCTGCGGGTGAAGGGGGCGACAGGGGGCTCTGGCGGGTTCGTTGTGCCGTGCCCGGCCCGTGTTCCCCCTGGGCTGAGGGCGCTGCGGGCGCGGCTGCCCGCGGTCTCCTTCCCGCTGGGCCTGGGCAGGAGCCGCTGCCGGAGCAGCGCTGGCTCGTCCCGGTTCCTGTGGGTAGCACAGAGGTGGCTGCCCTGTTGCCGGGGCTGTGCGGGAAAATCCATGTGGCCAGAGGTTTGTGTGCACAAAGGAGACAGAGGAGTCCTCTAAAAATGACTTTATTGATGAAGAAAGGGAGACCCCATGCGGCATTTGCCATTCGGTCTCTAAAATGCAGCCTGCTTTTTATCCTCATTTTCCCGTCTGCATCTCCCTCTCCCTTTGGCCATTGGCTGAGGCACGTGGAAGGTTCAGACTTCCTGATTTGCCTGCTGCATGTGCCCTTTAATATGCACCCCCACTAAGATATGAATCTTACTGCTTTCACTCCGTCCTCTTCTTATTTCTTCAAGAAATGACTGTACAATCTTTTAAATGCCATTGGCTCAATCTCTTTTCCTGAGTCTTCTTTCGTTTGGGATTATTCTCAGTGCCCTCTCTCCCTGTCCTTTTGTAGCCGTTTCTGGATCAGGCCTGGCTGCCACCTGCATCCCCTTGCTCACCTGCTGAATGAGCTGCACTCAGCAAGGTGTCGTGCATGGGAAAAAGATGAGAGTTGCTGCAGCACATCAGAGGCAGAACAGCATTCGTTTAAGCCATGGTCTGCCAGGGAATCATGAAAGCTTTTCCCATTCCCCTCCTTTCTACATTTGGACTGTAATACGAATCCCTTTCTTATTTCCGTTGTTATCTGTTTCACCACTTTATGGTTATAATCTATTTGTAGACATCAGTTTCAGTCATTTCATTTCCACCAATGTTGCCTTCTTCCTTGGCATGGCTAGGTTGGCAGGAAGGTCAAGAGCTGAAACTGTCTGGTTGGTTATTTTTTCGAGCATAGCTTGTAATCCTGTAATTCAAATGATAAATGGGTACTTTACCACAGCAGTGTTAATTTGCATTACTAAAGCTCCTCTCCGGGCTACTAGAAACCAGTGCTACTGTTCCAGAGCAGCCCTTGGATGACTCACATGTTGCCCTCTTCTAATCTGCTTTTTACTTGATATTTTAGTGTTACAGAGTCAAGGCACTGCTTGATTCTTGCCAGCCTGTGCAACAGAAATAATTTCATCCATACATAGCCGGGGTGTGCAGAGAAAATCATTCCATGGCACGTGAGTATTACTAGATTTTTTTTTTTGAGTTTCATGCTGTCTGAACCCATTGAAATCCACTGGTTAGATGTTCAACGCTTCCAAGCTGGGTAGTTCTTAGTATTTGGTTTCCTACTGGACCCAGATTTCTTCTCTGATGTTAATTAGGTCCCCACTCCTGGATTGCCTTCTCAGCCTTTTCCAGAGCAGGTGTGGAGTGGGTGTTCCCTGATGGTTGCTAATGGTCCTTGATGTTTTGTTGATGGTTGTTATCTTTGTGGGGATCTTTTGGGCTATTCCCAGTCTGTTGAGATGTTAAACTCATCTCTGTTGAGTGGTGTGACATCGCTTAAAAAAAACCCTTTAAAATTCCTTTCCCCAATGCCAAGGCAAACCAAGCCTGAGTAGGAAAAGATTTTAGATTTAATTTTTAAAAATTTAAACTTGGTGTATTTTCCAGGAATCAAATCCCCCCCAGCCCAGTGTGTGAGTGCAATTGAGAGCCAGAGTGGAATTGTGCCATTGTGTTCCCCAGCAGCTGTGGCAGTGCAGGCACAGAAAGCAGCCAAGCTGCAGCAGTGGCAGCAAGGATTGGCCCCAGTGGCTGGAGATGCCAAAGGAGGGTGCCCAGGCAGAGGATTTGAGCAGAGGATGTGTGGGCAGCCCCAGGGGCTTCCCCCGCTGTGGAGCCCTGGCTGCTGCTGCGTTGCCTTCAGTGCAGGCTCAGTGGGGCCTCCCGTGCTGGTGCTGCAGGCGGGAAGTGCAAATGTGCGGGGCTGGAGAGCCCCTGAGCCCAGGGTGAGGGGTCCCCCCGTGCTGAGCTGTGCTGGGGCTGTTTCTGTGCTCAGGGACACTTGGCATGGGCCACGGCACTTGGCCACCAGTGGGGCTTCTGTGCACTCCTTAGGCAGGACCCGATGTCCTGGTTGGATGTTGGGAACAGCAAAGTGCCAGGGCAGGCTCTGTGCCAACCCAGCTTCCTATGGGAGAGATTTCACAGGAGACAGGATTGTGGCCACAAACTCTTTGAAATATGCATCCCTTTATCTGCATCCTCCACCAGGTGGAGAATTACCAGGGTAAGGAATTCCAAACACCAATTCCAAGGGAGATAATTGAACATTTTCCCTGAATCTGGCTCTTATTCTTGCCAAAGCCAATGGCAAAGGCTGTACCTGTGGCATCTTGGTTCCTCTCACCAGCTTCCAAAAGAATTTCTTTATTTCCACATTGATACATTCTAGCTGACCTGAGCTCTGGGGGTGCCATGGCTTGTGTTGGTCCCACTGTTCCTAAAGCAGCCATCAACCCCTGAAAGATCTTTCCTGTAAAATGAGTCCCCCATCTGAGTCTGTTGCTTCCACATTCCCTTATCTTGGAAATACTTATTTTAGAAATTCCTTAATAAGTGATCAGTGATTGCTAAGGAGGTCAGAATTGCTTTTGCCCCCCTGTTAGCTGCCATGCTGTCACCAGGAGATATTTGAGATATTCAGTGCCAGGCTCTTCCAAGCACA
>JAREIS010001686.1:0-19776 GCA_030060385.1 Muscicapa striata striata
TTGCTCCCAAGTGAAAGCTGTCAGACAGACAGGTCTGGCTGCCCTTGACCTCTTGGGGGCTGCCTCTCACCTGCTTTTGGAAGACTGGGGCTCGGTCCTTTCTATTCAATGGAAAGGAACCGTCCTTCTCATAAAGATTTTCATGGTTTAAATAGGGAATCTGCCTCCCAAATTCTGTGTATCCACGGATTCCTCCATGACAAAAGCTGCCAGAAAAAACATGTCTGGCTGGCTTGGTCTCCCAGGAGCCACCTCTTTCTTCTTCTGCCTTTGAAACACTTGAGCTCTGTGCTTTCCTTCCTGTGGACAAGAAAGGTCCTTCTCATCCAAATGTCCATGTCAGAAATTTGGACTCCACCTCAAAAATTCCATAAATCTGGAGATTACTGACACACAAAATCTGCCAACACAGTCAAGTCTGGCTGACCTTGGCCACAGGTGACTGCCCCTCATGTGCCCCTGCAACACTCAGTTATTTCCTTCCTATGAAGACCATTGTGACACTGTGGAGACCCCATGGAACCAAGGGGCTGTTGTGACACCTCAGGGGCCTCATGGAAGCAAGGGGCCATTGGGACACTGTGAGGACTTCGTGGAATCAAGGGAACATGGAACAAGTCTGGTTTAGCTGGGCCTCCCAAAGGGCAGAGCAGGGTTTGTTATTCTCCCATTCTTCTTCCTTTAACATATTTGACACGCTCCTGCAGAAGAAGCAGTGAGCAGTTTTTATAGGCTTGCGAGTTTTGAAGAGTAAGCATTGCATTAACCCACCAGGTGCCAGCCATTCCTCATCTGGAAACAAACTGGCAAAGTAGAGCTCTGCAGCCCCAGGGACACAGCAGGCACAGGGAAAGGAGTCTGGGCACTGACTGCTCTGAGCCTCAGGCACCTTCCCCAGGAGGATGCAGGGCAGCCCCAAGGCCATCTGACAGCCCTGGAACAAGGCAGGCACCTCTGAGCCCCTGCATGGCCCCAGCAGAGCCTGTGTGGGAGGGGGTCAGTGCAGGGAGCACCATCAGCTGCCTCTGTGTCCCAGGCTCAGCAGCAGAGCCCCCGTGCTCTGCAGAGCAGCAGCCCCAGCTCGGGGCTCTGGGAGCAGGGCAGGGGCTGCAGCAATGGCTGCTCAGGCCAGCAGAGACGTGTTCCCCTGGCACAGGCTCTGTGGGCAGCTGACATGTGCCAGGAGCAGAGCAGGAGCCCCTGGGGTGCAGAGGAGCCCTGGCAAGAGGCTGCCCTGTCCCTGGGGTGGCAGCAGCTGCCTGAGGAGCCCCGGGGCCAACTCTCTGCTGTGCTGGGCAGTGGGACTGGCCCTGGGGCTGCAGGAGCTGCCCGAGCTGAGCATCTGTTGAGCATTCCAGAGAGTGGCTGTCCCTGACCTGCAGTGCCTCCAGTTCAGCCTGCAGGAGGTGACTCTGGCTGATCACTCTGTCCCAGCCTCCCCTCACAATTTCCTCATAAAAGTCCAAAGCTGTTCATGCCCAGTAGGGTCCCCTGTCCCCCTGGGTTCCTTCCATTCCACCGGGGCCACAAGGATGTTCCACAAATCAACCCCCAAAGCCTGACATGGGGACAAGGTGCTAGGGCTTTGTGGCCAGGACATCAAGGACATGGATTATCCAGGTCACTGGGGCCTGGTTTGGGTTCCCCAGGGCAGGAAAGAGGTCTGGCAGCTGGAGCAGGGTGAGGGAAGGGCCTCCAAGGTGGGGCTGGAGCCCTTTGGCTGTGAGGAGAGGCTGAGGGAGCTGGGCTTGTCCAGCCCAGAGCAGGGAAGGCTGAGGGGCTCCTCATCCCAGAAAGGACAGGAGGAGTATAAATTAGTCAGGCTGGTTTCAGCATTTCCCCAGATCAAAAGCAGCATGACCTCCTCTTTTCCATCCACCACTGAAAACTTTGTAAATCGGGCATTTTTCAAGCTGTTTTAAGCACACTCTAGCCACAGAATCCTGATACAACACCTTGATTGTTTTTGTATCTATCACAGAATCATCTTTGTGACGCAAAAATCAAAGGGCAAGAGCTTAGCTATGGAATAGAAATTATACATATAATGATCAGGGTAGAAGCAGTGTAGAAAGTCAATTATTAGTAGCTAAGTAGCAGTAGAGCTAAGACAATAAATGACTTGCATGGCTTTGTTGTGTCAGGATGGGTGTTTGGGATATTGTTAAAGTGAAGAAACCATAACTGCACCTGGGCCCCGAAACCAGCCAGAACCAAGTTGGGAGCTTGAACTATGGGCAATGGGCCCAAGAACCTAGCAACAAGAGAAAAGTGAAAAGTTGAAAGCGAGGAAGGCTTCCTGACTTCATCATTAGGAGACCACTGACCCATTTCAAACACCCACTGACCCATTTGGAGGAAGGAACTGGGCAAGTGTAAAAGGACTTTGAGCTAATTTTAATGCAAAGCTGGGCTAGGCAGGATTAGGTAATGCATATGTATATGTATATGTAATATGTATAATGCATATGTAATAGAATTACATGAATATGTAAGATTTCTGTGGATAGAAGAAGGCAAGAGCCCTGTGTTCTTTGCACATCCGTTTGGAAGATTTCTTCCTGGTGTCCCGGCATCACAATAAACATACCGCTTTCTAAGTTTGACTGGTTAGTGAGTTTTTGTTTCTGCATCATTTTGGCGACCATGGCAGGACTTTTCTCTTTGGCTGCAAGATTTTGGTTGTGTATTTCTCTGGCGCCACCGGGACCTTCCTGGCAGGACATTCGCTTCCCAGCTGCTCATCGTGGGGACAGACAAGACCTGTTGCTGGACTGCAGAAAAAACGATATCTTTAAAATTATGTGGGGCAGCCTGTAAGACATACATGTGGCTAAAAGGCCGCTGATAAGTCACTGAAGACTTATCAGTTCTGCACTCAGCAGAAGCCTGTGCAGTTTTGCTTGCAAGCATCAGGAGGGTGTAGTGGCCAGCAAAAGGCTTTGTTCTGTCAGGGGACACATTAGAAGTTGTGGGGTTGAACTGGACAAACCCTTGTTTATTGCTGATATTTTTGTTGCTACTATTTTAATCATTGTTATTTTGACTGTGTCCTCACTTTGTGAGTGACTGTGATTGTGATTGGTGAGATGTGTTTAGTACGCAAGAGGGAGCAGGGATCGGAGGTTTTTTTTTTGGGTGACCAAAACCACTGGAGAAGGGGGAAGTGATTGGGGTAACCATTTAAAATTGCCTCATGCTGGGTGCTGTGTTGACAAGAGGTGAATACTTTGTCCCTTAATAAAGAGATACCCTTCCCCACAGTGATTTTGACTCAGGGATTTGGGTTGTGAGTGGGGAGTTCCTGTTTATGGGGGACGGTATTCCCTGTAACACTTGGTGTTCAGGGTTAACCGGTCCCCTGCTGCCGCTGGTCATTGTGTATTTTAGAGTACGATTGCCACCTTGTGACCAAAGTTATAATTGCAGCAAACTGGTAATTTTGCCCTGTGTTTCCTGTGTTGTTACTCGGGCTGTGTTGTTGGCTGCACTGTTGTAATTTGCTGATAGAAGTGGCTGTTGAAGTTCGAGCCCAAGCTGAAAGAGCCCGGCCGTCTAGGCAGCTCTTTCTAGGTGGTTTCAGCTTGAGCCAGGAGATTTTTGAATATAGAAGGGGACTGGACCATTGTAAGTTGAGAGGGTGGTAGAATAAATGGGATATTTTTGGGGGGAGTATACTCAAGCCAAACTAGTTCTTGTTTGGCTTTTGACTGGGAATGACCCCCAGCTGAGAGAGGATGAAAGAATGGTGTAAGTTTGGCAAGACAAATTAAAGGAGCTTACATCCTGCAGTGGTGTGTCCCTGACCCTTGGGAATTTAAAATATAAGGGGGTTGTGTTTGTGGACTGTCAGAGTTATATTGTGGTGGTTTGAAATTTTAAATCATGGCTAGAAGAATAGAAGGAATCCGCCTCCCTCAGTGGTTTGGATTGGATCATTGGTAATTTGTGCATCCAGTGAACTATTGGATAAAAGGAGGAAATTATAAGGTTCATCTGGAAGGAATATATAGAACCTCAGCAGGGGGATTGGTAGCTTTGAACTGGGAACAGCTTGCATAAGACAGTCTGGTCATTCAAGAGAGAAGTGGAATAGCTTGCCTGAGCGGGTGTTATGAGGCTTTTGGGGCTTCTACAGGATGGCACCCTGTGTGGTTACTGTTACAGGGTAGAACTTGCGAAAAATGTTAGTATGGTTCCTCTGAGAGATGGCAAAGGCTATGCCCTCAGTGTAAATCAAGGCATCCTAACAAGCTGATTTTGAACCTGAGATTCTAAAGTTTGTGTGTGGAAAATCACATTTAGTACCTGCAACTTGGGTGTGTGGGGGGTGGGGGGGAAGATTGGTAAAGGACAGTGAGGCTGTGTGGAGAGAAATTTGGGTGGAAGCAGGGTAACACAAGAAGAAGGAGATAATAGGTACTAGTGAAAGCAAGGAGATTTCTAAGGCTAGACTTTTAGGCTGTGTTTTGACACACTGGAAAGAGTTAGTAGGAGATGGGGACACTGAAAATAAGTGAAGTATGATCGAATTTTACATGCAATGATGGCCCCTTTATAAACTGGGAGAAGGTCTCAGATGGCCACCAGCTGGAACTTTAGACTATGAGGTTTTATTGCAGGAGAGGACAGAAATGGGAGGAGGTGACATACGCGAATATGTTTCTCTCTCTCAGGAATCATCCCGAGTGGCAGAGAGATTGCAGCATCAGACCCCGCTCTGATCCCTTGGTATTGGCCCTTGAAAAGGACAGAAAGGCTAATAGAGGGAATCCTAAGCGATGCTGCAGTGCGTGCTCAATAAACCAATGCTGTACCCATTCTGATAAGGTTTATCAAATAGAGGCACAAGAACAGGAACTAATTGACCTGTACAGACCACCTCCTGAAAAGTCAAAAGAAAGGAAGGTTCAAAGGGATCATTAACTCCTGTCACTACTCCAGCTCCCTCAAGGAAGAAACAAGCTGAGCCATCTCTTCCCTCACTTGCCCCTAAATTATATCCCCCATTGCTTAACAGTGATCATGAAAATAGTGAAGAGGAGGATCGTTCCCCAAATAGTCCTATAGCATCCTGGACCAGGAAACAAACAAAACAAAACATACAAGCCCCTTTACAAGAGGCAATAGGACTCGGGGCAGGGAGTGTGCTAGTTAAAGTACTCTTTTCTACTATTGATTTGGAGGCATGGGAAAGAGTAGGGAAGCAAAAATCAAAGGGTTAAGAGCTTAGCTGAGGGATAGAAGCTATATATATAATGATTAGAGTAGAAGCAGTGTAGCAAGTGGCTGAGCCAGTAGAGCCAAGACAATAAATCACTTGCTTGACTTTGTTGTGTCAAGACAGACAGTTGGGATATTGTTATAGTGAAGAAACCATAACTGCACCTGGACCCCAAAACCAGCCAGAACCAGATTGGGACCTTGAACTGTGGCCAAAGGGCCAGAGAGCCTGTCAACAAGACAAAGATGAAAAGTTGAAGGTGAGGAAGACTCCTTGACTTCATCATTAGGAGACCACTGGCCCATTTCAAACACCCACTGACCCATTTGAAGGAAGGAACTGCCCAAGAGTAAAATGACGTTGAGCTAATTGTAATACGAAGCGGGGCTAGGGGGGATTCGGTAATGCATATGTACAGGTGTACTGGGTAATGATATGAATATGTAAGACTTTTGTGGATAAAAGAAGACAAGAGCCCTGTGTACTTTGCACATCCCTGTGAGAGATTTCTCTCGGGTGTGCCTGCCATTGTAATAAACATACCACTTTCTAACTTTAACTGGTAAGAGAGTTTTCTTTCTGCATCAGTGAGCTCACAGCTCTTGAGCAGCCTGGAAACTCCTGGAATCTATTAATTCCTGTTCTGCTGAGGATGGATGCTCAGCAGCATGGAGGTTCCCTGATGAATTTTATTTCTCCAGAGGCTTGCTCAGTCTTCAGCTCTTCAGTTCAGGAATTCAGTGACAAAGGCTCATTAAAATTTCCAAACACCCGAACAAGAAAAACCCCTGGGAATAATTTCATTTTAAGTCTTTAATTCTTCTATGGTTACCTAAACAGATTTCAGAAGATTATTCAGAGAGAATACACTATATTTAAAAAAATACAGGGGTTTTATTAATCCTGTTTAGTTTTGTCTTCCTATTTATAGATTGATACCAACAATCTCCAGTTGATATTGATCCTGAGCACCTCCTAATGCAGTCTGAAGAGATACGAAAATAAAAACCCTTTATGTGTGACAATCAGTCAGAATCTGTCCCTACCCCCACCCTACCATTTGCCTCATCCAACTCCCAGGACTCAGAGCAGCCTTCTGCAAATCTGAGCTTCTTCCACTCCAGCCTCTCTCTGCATCTTTCAGTACCTTGGCACCAACTCCCACCTGCTTTTCTTGGAGAAGGAGCTGCCTGAGACACAGGCATGTTCATTCATTGTCAGCAAACAAATCAAAGGCAGGCACAGCTCCATAAAAACCGAAGTCTAGCCCAAGGAGTGCTGGGCAACCGAGCCACATCCAGGAGTCTCCCCAGAGCACAGGATTGGGGCCAGAGCAGTTAAATCTCTTCATTGCTGATCTGGATGAGGCAAGGGAAGGCACCCTCAGTCAGTGTCCAGGTGAGCCCAAGCTGGCTGGGAGTGTGGCTGTGCTGCAGGGCAAGAAGCTCTGCAGAGGGATCTGCACAGGCTGGAGCCATGGGCCCAGGACAATTGGATGAGCTTCACCAAGGCCGAGGGCCGGCTCCTGCCCTGGGCTCACAACCACCCCAAATCCCTGGCCGTGCCCTGCCCCTGATCCCCACAGCCTGTCCTGTTTCCTTCATCCCTGCATTGCCAGGGACTTTCTGGGACAAGGGAGCTCTGCTATGGGGATGGAGGGAGGTGCAAGTGCCACCACTGCAGTGGGAACCAAAACTCATCAGGTTTGTGTCCTTTGGGGGTCAGGAACTGGTGGGGCACAGAGCCACAGAAAATGTATCTGAATTGCAAACATAAAAATAACAAAAATGTAAACATGATACAATTACAAAAACATGCAAAACTCCTCCCTCAGCAATGGGAGATGTCCCAGCAGCATCTGACATATCCACCAGTTACAGGGGATTTGTATACAGAACCAATTTTTGATGAAGATTCTTCTGTTACCCGTGTAAATGCAATTAAGGTGTTTTACAAGGATTCTCTGACTGGAGTGCGCTTAAAGCAGCTTGAAAAATGCCCGATTTGCAAAATTGTCAGTGATGGATGGAGAAGGGGGGAATCGTGGTTTTGTTGTTGAGAAAATGCTGCAACCAGCCTGACTCATTTTGTCTCCTCTAGTCCAGGCTGGGATGAGGAGCCCCTCAGCCTTCCCTGCTCCAGCCTGGACAAGCCCAGCTCCCTCAGCCTCTCCTCACAGCCAAAGGGCTCCAGCCCCACCTTGGAGGCCCTTCCCTCATCCTTCTCCAGCTGCCAGACATCTTTCCTGCCCTGGGGAACCCAAACCAGGCCCCAGTGAACTGGATGATCCACGTGCTTGGTGTCCTGGTCACACAGCCCTGGCCCCTTGTCCCTGTGTCAGGCTCAGGGGGTTGATTTGTGGAACATCCTTGGGAGAGGCTGTGGCTCCAGGTGGAGCAGGGGGATGCAGAGGGGCAGGGGACTCTGCTGGGCATGAACAGCTTTGGACTTGTCTGAGGAAACTGTGAGGGGGGCTGGGGCAGAGTCACCAACCCAGTGACCTCACACAGCCCCTGTCATTTCACGCAGCCCCCATGCTGTCACAGCCAGCTCTGTGATGTCATAGAGAGACAGCCTATGATGTTTTAGTTGCTCAATGACCTCACATAACCTACTCTGTGTTGTCATTGCCCACTTTGTGACCTCATGTTACCAGATGATAAATTACCCACCTCAGGTGATCTAACGCAATGCTTGTTCTCCAAATCCTCTGGCCTCTGGAAACCACACAATACCCATTGTGTGAGAAGGGGAACTGAAAGTTCACCAGCCTCAGTGTCCGGCCAGCTCAGCCAGGCTGACTGGAACATTGGGGTCCATGACCACCAGGGAGCACCAGACAGAGCCCCAGGACAGAAGAATCCATGGGTGAAGAGGAGGGCAAAATATGTTAATGATTTTGGGGAAATGATTTTCATATGTCTGTTTAGGTGGGACAATCAATGAATATGTATTCAAAATACAGAATATAAACAGAAACTTTTCTGTACTCAGCATGCATGGCTTTGGGAGAAGCTGTCCCCTTGTGCATGCAGCCAAATAAAGAATGCTGCTTTTTATGGCTGCATTGGTGTTCAGGAGTTTTTTTCTGCTACCAAATTTTTGGTAATATTCTCACTGCCAAGGAAAGCTCTGTCTCCTGCTGTTCACAATCAGAGAGGAGTTGGTGGAAGATGTGGTGGTCAGAGGCTGCCTGGGGTACAGTGGCCATGAAATAATTGAGTTTTCAATATTCTGTGAAAGAAGGAGGGGCAGTAACAAAACTTCTACACTGCAATTATGTCAGCAGACTTTGACCTGTTCAGGATGCAGATTTGGAAAATACAAATTCAGGTACTGATTTTTTTATGGGAACAAGCCCTTAAAACCAGAGGTGTCCAGGAAAGATGGAAACACCTCAAGAAAGTAATCTTAAGGGGGAAGGAGCAGCCTGTGCCATTCTGCAAAAAGATGAGCCAGCGAAGAAAATGACTGGCCAGGCTGGGCAAGGAAATTTTGTGGAAACTCGGAGAAAAAAGATCAGGGAAGCCAGGAAGTGTTTAAGGATGTTGTTAAGTCATGCAGAAAGAAAAATAGAGAGGTGAAAGCTCCATTATAACTTAACCAGACCACTTCTGTTAAAATTTTTATTTTTATCAAAAAAAAATTATAAATAAACTAAATGAAGAATAAGGGGAATGTCTACTCTTTATTGGATGGAGTGGGGAATATAGTAACTAAAAAAGAGGAAAAGGCTGAAGTACTTAACACCATGTTTGTCTCAATTTTCAATATTAAGAAAAGTTTTCCTCAGGACAAGTATTCCCCTGAGCTGGTAGATGGGGACAGGGAGCAGAACAGACCCCTGTAATCCAGCAGGAAGCGGCTGGGGACCTGCTGAGTTATTCACAATCTCAAAGGTGTCTCTGGGAGCAGATAGGATCCATCGTAGGGGGATGAGGGAGCTGCTGGATGAGCTCCCCAAACTGCTCTCCATCATTTACCATCAGTCCTGGATCACCAGGGAGGTCCCAGAGGACTGGAGGTGCCAATGTGAGCCCATCCCCAAGAAGGGCTGGAAGGAGGATCTGGGGAACTCCAGGCCTGTCAGCCTGACCTGGGTGCCCAGCAAGGTGATGGAACAGATCACCTTGAGTGCCATCACAGGGCACCTACAGGATGGGTGAGGGATCAAAGCCAGCCAGCGTGGATTTCAGTATCTGCACTGATGATCTGGATGAGGGCATTGAGTGCACCATCAGCAAACCTGCAGATGACACCAAGCTGGGCATGAGTGTGGATCTGCTGGAAGATAGGAGGGCTCTGCAGAGGGCCCTGGACAGGCTGGATCAAGGGCCCAAATCCAACAAGGTGAGGTTTAACAAGATCAAGTTAGGGGTCCTGCACTTTGGCCACAACCACCCCTGCAGTGCTACAGGCTGGGGACAGACTGGCTGGAGAGTGGCCAAGCAGAAACGGAGCTGGTGGCACTGATGGACAGCAGGCTGGACATGAGCCAGCAGTGTGCCCAGGTGGCCAAGAAGGCCAATGGCTCCTGCCTAGGTCAGGAGTGGTTTGGCCAGCAGGACCAGGGCAGTCCTTGACACTGGTGAGGCAGCACCTCGAGTGTTTTGTCCAGTTTTGGGCCCCTCAATTTAGGAAGGACGTGGAGGGGCTGGAGCGTGTCCAGAGAAGGACAACAAGGCTGGTGAGGGGTCTGGATCACAAGTCCTATGAAGAGTGGCTGAGGGAGCTGGAGTTGTTTATCCTGGAGAAAAGTAGACTCAGAGGTGACCTTATCACTCTCTAGAACTTCTTAAAAGATGGTTATGGTCAGGTGGGGGTTGGTCTCTTTCACCAGGCAACAACTGATAGAGTGAGAGAACTCAGTCATTAGCTGTGCCAAGGAAAATATAGGTTGGATATTAGGAAAAAGTTTTTTACAGACAGGATGATAAAGTACTGGAATAGTCTGCCCTAGAGTTGGTGAAGACATCATCCCTGGATGTATCTAAAAAGGAGACTGGATATGGCACTCGGTGCCATATGAATGTGTTAGGCAGGGGTTGGACTTGATGATCTTGATCTTCCAACCCAGTGATTCTGTGATCCTGTTAATTCTCTGAGTCTTTCAGCTGAATTCTCTTTCCATGTCCTTTCCCTGGGTCTCCGTTGCAGATGAAAGCTGCTGGTGCCATTCTCTCATCTTTAACCCCTAATTTGAAAGCCGACAGATGTTCCCAGGTGTGTTAAGCAGGTGTTGCTCAATGTTTATGCGAAATTTTTTATTCTCATGGCACCAGGAAGACCCTTGTGGCACTGTGGAAACTCATGGAACCAAAAAGCCATTGAGACATTGGGGCAGGATGGTACCGAGGAGACCATTATGATCCTGCAGATCGAAGGACACCCTGGTGACACTATGGAAACTCATGGAACCATGGGCACTGTGACACAGCAGGGCCTTGTGGAACCAAGCAGGGAATTATGACTCGACCAAACCTCATAGAACCAAAGGGCCATTGTGCCACTTCAGAGCCTTGTGGACCAAGGGATCCACAGTGACACTGTGGGGTCCATGGGACCAAGGAGCCATGGTGACACTGTTGAGGCTCATTGACCAATGGTCCATTGTGACACTGCAGGGCAGTATGGAATCATTGAGACCATTGTGACACTACAGGGTGTCACGGCAGCAAGGGGCCATTGTGACACTGTGGGGCCTTGTGGGACCAAAGGGCAGTTGTGGTACCATGGAAATTGTGGCAACTGTGGCACCATGGAACCAAGGAGTCAATTGTGACACTACAGGACCCTGTGGAACTAAGTAGTCGTTTAACAGTGTGGGACAAATGGAACCGATGGGCTGTTGTCACACTGTGGGATCTCATGGAATTAAAGAGACCTATGTGACACTGCTTCATGGAGTGAAGGGACAGTTGTGACACTGTGGGACCCCATGGAACAAAAAGGTAATTGTGACACTGCAGGGCTTTGTGGAGCCCAGGGACTGATGTGACACTGTGTGGCAGC
The DNA here is from genome assembly GCA_030060385.1 of Muscicapa striata striata. Taxonomy (NCBI): domain Eukaryota; kingdom Metazoa; phylum Chordata; class Aves; order Passeriformes; family Muscicapidae; genus Muscicapa; species Muscicapa striata. The sequence goes on from JAREIS010001686.1 coordinate 11,237, forward strand.
ATGGAGCCAAGGTGAGCATTGTGATACAGAACCTATTGGAATTGTTGCAAATGATACAAATTTCAATTTTTTTAATGTAACTTCAGTAAGGGTTTTCTTTGTCTTTACCCAGAAGGAGGGGAATTGAAGTTTCCCTCCAAAAGACTTTGTTCACCGAGGTTGGTTGAGGCCTGATGAGTTTAATATCTACAGATTGGGAGTAACCAGAAGATCCACAGGAGGTAAATTGATATTAACAAACATCATACCCAGTGGGGTTGGAGGCACCTGGTCTGGGAAAGGATTGGTAAAGACAATCAAAGAATGAGGACGTAATTCTCTTCAGAGGCAAAAAAAATCATTCACCAATAGGAAACTGTATGCTAAGAATTGTGTAATCTAAGGTCAATGAATGTGAATTTCTTTGGGTTTGTCTGTATAAATATGTGAAAAGCCTAGTAAAGAACCATGTGTGATGGAATGACTTTCACTGCACAAACCAGGCATGTGTGGGTGGAATGATTTCTATTGCACATGCTGGCCACAAAAGCATCCTGGCCAGAAGAAAGTAATGCCTAGCTACTCTAACAATGAGAAGATATTGTTGGGGAGTTGCTTTCTTTCATACAGTTTCAATTTTAGTCCCACTGAGGTTCATCAGGCTCCTCCTGGACTTCTTTGAGGAGAGAATTGGAGGCCCTGATTGCACAAAGGTCTCAGAGACTCCGAGACAAAAGCAAAACTCAAAGACCTCAAAAACACCTGCAAACCCTGGGAGCATGAAGGAGCCCCCAGGGCCATTCCTGACCAAGGCTCCCCAGGGACTGGTCCCAGCAGATCCCTGAGGCCACTGGGATGTGGGGGGATGCTGAGGGCAGGACAAGGGATGACAGTGCCCAGCCTTGCTGGGGCTGTGCCAGGAGGCCCCAGTGGCTCAGGACAAGGTGTCTCCTCCCAGCCCTTGGTGGCACAGACCCTGCTGTGCCCTGGGAACCAAGACTTGGCTTCTCTTTGTCCCCACCTGTCATCTGTGCCTCCAATTTCCTGCGCTAACTGAACCTGGGGACACTTTCTCTGTTGCGTCCCTCAGTGGGACCCATGAATATTATCAGAAACTTTGGAGTTTGATTATTATTCAGGTCTTGAGAGGTTTCCTAAAAAACCCTGGCTTTACCTTGATTTCCCTCTGGTCTGCTGCAGTTCTTCAGGAATGGTTTCAACTCCAATTACAGAGAAATACTTCAAAGAGCTTCTGAGAAATACACATCCTAATTTTGAAGGTTGTATTTTATACTGCTGTCTTTAGAGCAGATGTGATTTCAGCGTTCTCTGATTAATATTTTTCTAGAGTCTCTCCTCAGGAGGTCTGGCCTGCTCAGAGAAGCTGTGCCTTGAGGTCTGACCCAGTGTGGACAACCTTGCTCCACATTCCCCAACCCCATCCTGCCTGTCCTCATTCACCTGGGACCTGCTTTGCTTGGAGAACAGAGTTGGAGTACTGCTTGTACTCAGGGAAAGAGAACTTTTCCTTTTTTTTTCTTAAAACAATCTAAAACTTCTAATTTTCCCCACTGAAAACAGACACATCCCTTAGGTGTGTGTCAGCCCAAGCTGCCACCAAGGAGGTTCAGTGCCAGGGATCGGTGCTTGGGGGGTGGTGGCTGGAGTTGGTGCCATCTTTCCTTTCTGCCTCTAACTCCCATCATGCCCTGTGGCCTGATGGAGCGCCATTGCAGATGGGACTACAATGCCCGTCATGCCCTGCTCTCCACAGAACCCCCAGTTTCCCCCCCACTTGCCCCGTAAGTGTCCCCCAGACTCTCCAGGATCCCTATGTGCCCTCTCAATGCCCATTCAGGACCCCCGTCAAAAGCATCCAAGGATCCCCTGAATGCTCCCAACCCAACAGATGCCCGTTACAGCCACTTCTGGCAATTCATCTCCTGCCATCCCCCGCAAGCTCAGAGCACCTCATAACCCACTCAGTCGCCTGCAATTCCTGCTGTGCCCCGTGCTCTAAAGAGCCCAGTTAGAGCTCCCCAAGATCCATCCAAGCTGTCCTGAACCATATATGTTTCCCCTTGAGAACTTCAAATCACCATTCAGATGCAAAAGTGTCCCCGAAATGCCCTCCCGGAACCCAAACTCTCCACAAGATGCACTTCCTGGACTTCAGCACCCATCATGCTCCATGGTTCAGATTTACCAAAATATGAGTACTGGTCTAATACCGATACTCAACTGTGACGGACAAAAGACGCTCTAACAATTAAAAGTTAGAAAGTGTATGTTTATTCAGCGCTGAGCAACAGTGTGAAGTAATCCTCTGATAAGCACTGCAAAATCACAGGTGATTACAAAGTCTATTTATTAGCAAAGGATTCTAACAAATACATATTCATAAAAACAGCCCCTCCCATCTCCCGCTTCCCATGGTAATTAGCTTGAATAGCTATTAAGCGTGTGTGATTGACTTCTTAGATTAAGTCTGGGGTCATTTTCATGGGGAGGGGTCTTAAGAAGAGGAAGTAAGGCTAGTCTTCCTCACCCTAAACTCTTGACCTTTTCTATCAATGACAATACAAATGATTTCTGGGGATAGTCCAATTTCTCAAAGAATGGGTTTCTGGTTGCATTGTCTGTGTTCGTTCAGGTCTGCTCACTAGTTTCTTCTTTTTCCCTTTTAAGCGCAGCTGAGCAAACATGAAATGACAGACAATCAATTATTTAAGTTTCAGATAACTACTCCCTTCTAAATTCTAACTTCTAATTATTTTCAACAAAGTAACTAAAATTCTAGTTTTCTTAGATTAGTGTTTCATTCCCCACTTCTCCTTTGAAATGAGTACATTCTTTTACTCAATATGGGGACTTATTTTCATCTATCCAAGACGCATGGCGGCGATTTCTTAAGACTAAGCAATATGCCTTTGATAGCGCTGCTAAGTCTGCCACTTGTCGTAGTATCCTCCAATTCCAAACAAGTACAGCAATAGACAAAATCAAACTTACACCAACTAAAATAAGCAGCAGAGCGATTGGGTGAATTAAGGCATTAAGCAAACCAGTTGAGTTTGGTGACCACCCAAATAGCACATCCTACCAATGATGAGACAGATGTTCTTCAAATCTTTTAAAAACCCCTTTTATGATCTACCTGTCACAGTGGATTGTGATCAAAGTCCTTCTCCCTGCATCTTGGATCTCTTTTAAAATGCTTCTTAATTCCTGATGGTTCAGTAGCTGGACAGCTAAGGTTAAATTGATTCCTAGAGGCGCAGGCAATATTTCTTGCACAGTAACCAGGTTTGCCTTTATGTACTATGATGTGCTATTACAGGTGCCTGATAGGAAAAGTCGCATCCTTTGATTTTAGCAAAATTGGAAACACATAAATTGAATTGAGTCTCATCCATTATTTGATTGTCTTTTATTATGGTGGGACATGCTGTTCTGAGACAGACACAACCTTGTCCTATATACACAAGTGAAGTTGTCTGGTTGGTTAGATGCATTTCAAAGTGGCAAATGCTTTGGTCCGTGTCCACACAGGTATCTTTGTCATCTTCTAAAGTTCCTTCACATATATATCCCAATTATTTTCTCATAGAACAGGGCTCTAGGTTAATGGTCTGCCATTTCCCTTCAACTTCTCGTGCCCACATTCTATGTTCAGAAGGATACAATACAGTCCCTTCATGATTAAGTCCTAGAACAACTATAGGATGTATTAAGCTCACAGATGCACTATGTATAGTTAAAACAAAAGTTGTCACTGTATTTGTATCAGGGTCATAGGTAAAATTAACCAAAACCCACCAAGGTTGAAGCTCTCTTTCCATTTCAGAGGCATTGTCCCAAACAATTTTGCAAATTTCAGCAGGGAATATCCCTTCTTCACCTTCCCTGATGACTGTGGCAGCCACTGACTGCATCCACATTTGTGCTTGGGTACATCCAAGAGCCAGAGAAATGTTCGCACTAGCTGTGTCTAGAGCTTTAATTATTACCTCATGATTTTGCTCTTCTGTATTTTCCCATTTTGGTAATATTTTGGTCAGTTTCCAATGATTGTTCCCTAGTGCTAATAAAGAAGATTGCAAAGGTTGCTGTAATTCACTAAATCACTTCCCATCATAGTCAATTTGTTCATTAACACCTCCTAATCCATTGTGTTTAAAACTCCCAGTCCTGTTTCTAATGTCCCAATGAGGTCTCTCGTTTTCTTAAAACTAGCAGGCATACGGTTTTGAAGGCAAGTAGTGCATTCCATAAAAGGAGATTTGAGAAATGGGGCACATTCTGGCCAAATGGCAGAAGCATTTACCTGCATTCCCATTTCTACTCGCTTCAGAGACCATTCTGGGTAAGTTAGCAATCTCTGAATTCCTGTTTTCTTGATAGCATACGGTCCAATTTTAGTAATTGTGGGAATTATAGGTTGTTCCTTTTTCTTTGAAATAATTGGAGTCTGGATTGTTACAGCCCTACCTGACACTAGTGGGGTTGATTTGCCTTCGATGTTGTGAAACTCGATGCAATATTGAGTAACATTCAAATCAAGATCAAACCCTTTTGCTGCACATCTTTCAATTTTAAGTCTAAATTCAGGACACGTGGTCAAGCATTTGTCACAGCATGCAGGACCAACTTGGGTGAGTTCCATGGGTGGATAGTGAGCCTCATGGAATCCATCTTGTATGAATGCATATTCACATCCCCAACCATTCCTTTCTACCCACATACTTGCATTTGTGACCCTTAACATTTTGCTTAAAGCCCTACGAGAGTAGGGATCGTAAGCTTTCTCTTGGCGTTGATAAATCCCGGTTACATTGTACTGGTGTGGTGTTGCTTTGACTCTTATTATAGTCATGGCAATGACCACAAGGATCACAACCGTTCGCATTATGTCCATGATAGCTGTAAGTTCATTACTCGCTGTTCTTGGTGAATTTCAACTTCAGGTCTCCATTGCCTGGTGCAATTTTTCAAATTTCTTCAGGAGCCTTCTTCACTCAGGAGTGATAGATCCAAGCCTTCTGTTCTTTGATCTTGACTGCCGTGAAGGTGATGAGGAGTACCTGGAATGATCCTTCCCACTGTGGTTCCAAAGTCTTCTCTGCAAAAGGCTTAACATATACATAATCCCCAGGTTGTACATCATGTACTGGCCCATCTAATTCTCTGCTTTGGGCCCCAGCCACATATTTTCCAATTTCTCTCTGGGACTCCAAAATGTGGTATTATTTCTTGTAACAATGCCTTGGTCACCTCTTGTGCCTTAGCTGTCCGGGTAGGGAAGGCTTCTGGCCATCCTGAAAAGGTATCTGTTAACAGTAATAGGTAATGATACCCCCCTTCCTGGGCAATTCCCTAAAATCAATTTGCCATTGCTGCCCAGGTCCACAACCTTTCCCAATTTGTCCAGTTTCAGGTTTTGGAAAGTTTTTAGGATTAGTTCAGAGGCAAAGACCACACTGACGAGTTACTTGTGTTACTGTGCCTTGTAATTTTCTAGCCAGAATTCTAGCCTTTAAATAATTGTATAGGGCATCCATTCCCCAATGTTTTCTCATGTTCTTTTAGCACTAGCGACCACAACAAGTAAGAAGGTACTACAGCTTTTCCTTCTTTGGTTACAGCCCACCCTTCCTGGTTATAAATTGCTTCTTCTTCCTTAATAAGTTTTTTATCCGTTTTGTTATATACTGGCTTACCTTCAATAGAGATTTTTCCATCTGGAATTAATGCTGCCTCGACTATTTCATTGGGTACCTCACCTTTGGCTGTGTCTTTTGCCTCTCTGTCCACCAGCATATTTCCTTCTTCCAATTCTGAGCTCACTTCTGGGTGTGCTTTGATGTGCATAATAGCTACCTTTTCAGGTAACTGAACTGCATCTAATAGTTTTAGTATTTCTTGTGCATGTTTGATATTTTTCCCTTGTGAGTTTAGCAGTTCTCTTTCTTTCCAAATAGCTACGTGTGCATGAACCACTCCAAATGCATACCTTGAGTCTGTATAAATGCTGATTTCTTTTCCTTTTGCCAGCTCTAAGGGCCGGGTTAAGGCAATTATTTCAGATTTTTGTGCAGAGGTATTTGTTGGCAATGGTCCAGACTCTACTACCTCTCTGCTTGTGGTAACTGCATACCCAGCATGTCTTTTTCCACTGATGATATAGCTGCTCCCATCAGTGAACCAGCTCTCAGCGTCCTTGAGCGATGTCCCTCAGATCCAAGCGACTGGAGTAGGTGGCTTCAATGGTCTCCAGGCAGTCGTGGATCACTGGTTTTCCTATACTCCTGATCTGGAAGTCCCAGGGCTGGAGCTGACATAAGAGCCTTCTTTAGTTGGTTGAAGGCTCGTGTTGCTTCTGTTGTCCACTGAAGATCCCTGCTCCCTTCCGTGATTAAGGCATACAGGTGTTTAACGAACAATCCATAGTTATAAATCCACAGTCTGCACCACCCCGTCATGCCTAGAAAGGTTCTCAGTTCTTTTACTGTCTGGGGTTTTGGGGTTTGGCATATTGCTTCCTTACGGTCTTGCCCCAAGGCCCTTTGTCCAGCACTCACTTCATAGCCCAGGTAAATCACTGTTTGTTTCACCATCTGGGCTTTCTTTTAGGATACCCAATACCCCTGCAGGCCCAAGAAGTTTAGGAGGCTTACTGTCCAATCCACACACGCCTCTTGGGTCTGGGTGGCTATTAAGAGGTCATCCCCATACTGAAGCAGCTGTCCTTCTCCTGGTGGGGGTTCCCAAGACTCCAAATCCTTTGCCAGCTGTTCTCCAAATATGGTAAGGGAGTTCTTGAACCCCTGGGGTGGTAGTACACACCATGTACATGAGCTGAGTTTTACGTCCAGTTTTGGGATTCTCCCATTCAAATGCAAAAATTTTCTGGCTGGCTTCATGGAGAGGGAGGCAAAAGAAAGCATCCTTCAAATCTAAAACAGTAAACCAGGTTAGTTCAGGTGTTAAAAAAGTTAACAAAGTATAAGGGTTAATAACCACTGGGTATAAATCCTTAGTTATCTTATTAACAGCTCTTAAATCTTGTACTAACCTGTATGATCCATCAGGCTTTTTCAGAGGCAAAATAGGAGTGTTATAATCGGATTGACACCCTTTTAATAGTCCTATTTGCAAAAAGTTTTCAATGATTGGGCTAATTCCTTCTCTGTCTTCCCTTTTCAAGGGATATTGTTTGACCCTTACCAATTGTTCTCCTTCTTTAAGCCGGATTTCTACTGGTGGAGCATTCTTTGCCCTCCCTGGTATATTAGAGGCCCACACTCCAGGAAACACCTGATCTTTTATTTTCTTAATAATTTCTTCTTCATTTTCAACTTCAATTTTTTTTGTTATTAGCATTAAGCTTAACAATTTCACATATTGTTGATCTTTTACCTCCAAACTAATTTCCCCATTTTTAAATATTATCTTTGCTTTTAGCTGCTCTAGCAGATCCCTCCCCAAAAGTGCAGATGGAGTATTAGGCATATACAAAAATAAATGAATTCCTTACTGTTTTCCTAATTTATCCTTTAATGGTTTGCAAAAATATGCTTTTTCAGGTCGGCCAGTAGCCTTTTTTGTATTATTTGTATTATTGCTAGTAGTTTCTTTGTCCCTGGTTTACACCCCTCTTCTCGATTACTGGAAACTCTCCATGCCTCATTGAGCAAAGTCTCTAAGTTCTGACTTGCTGGGCCTCACATCTTCTGGAGCTTTCACCTGATGTCACTTGTAGATTGCCCTAAAAACAAGTTTACCAATTGTTGTATTCCCTCATCAAATTCAGGATCCAGGGTGGTGTGTTGACGCATTGCTTCTCGCACCTGGTCTAGAAATTCAGAAGGAGTTTGAGAGGAATTTTGTTTAATAGCATAAACATAAAATAGCATTACATAAAATAGGGTGAATACAGTCGTCTCTTGTGTTTCAGGAATTGGGGGTGGTTTAATTTTTTTGTCTCTTCCTCTTGAGTTTTCATACAACATATTTTGTTAGGGTGTGTACACCTTTGATTTATTGAGCATGTGCTGCAACACTTCTTAGGTTTTTCTTTATTAGCTTTATTATCTTTCTCGAGAGCCAAGACTAAAGGGTCAGAGGGTGGTCTAATTCCACAAGCCCTTTGCCACTCAGGGTGATTCCTAATGGTGAAAAACATGTCAGCATAAGTAACTTCATGCCACTTCTGCTCACGCCTAAGGAAAAGCATCAGCTGTACCAAAGTGTTATAGTCCAACGTCCCTGATGGGGGCTACTTCGCCCCTTCTCCAAGTTTATAAAGTGGCCACCACTGTGCGCACAACTTAATAAGCTCTCTTTTAGTTTCTGTATTCTTATGATCCACCAGCTCTTTCCAATAGGCCAAAACACATCCTAAAGGACTACCTTTAGGAGCCCCTTTGCTTTCACTTGCCCCCATACTGAAAATTCTTTTCCTCTTAATGCCTTTTGATCTTATCCCAGCTCCGGAGCTTCACCTGGCAGTAACTTGGTACAAAGATCTTCCACTTATACACTTGTCTGACCCACAATTC
>JAREIS010001687.1:0-19553 GCA_030060385.1 Muscicapa striata striata
CCTTGTTTTAAGGCGAGGTCTCCTCACTGACCTTCCAAGAGACCTGGATCAAAGCTAATCTGAGCCCTCCAGGATTATTACAGGACCCTGGGATGAAGCCTTTGCCCTTCACAATTTGAAGATGTCATCCCGGTAGCCTTTGGCAACGGCCGAGCATTCGGGTTAGTGGGGGAGTCTGGGAGGAGGAGAGTGGGTCCAGTCCAGTTTCAGCTACAGCACATCACCTCGTCTCCTCTTAAGCCAGGCCTACCCTGCGACGATGGCGTCAGCCTCCGTGGATGGCCGAAGCATGCGCCCCAAGGACCTGGGCATTCTTGGGAGATGGTGAGTAGTGGAGTGATCGGATTGTGGCCCATGTGCTGCTCAGGGCATGCTCTGATGTTTGGTTTTCTTTATTGTAGCTCCCTCAGAGACAGCAGTCCGGTGCTGGCAGGAATCGCCCAGATGATGAGGCGGCCTTACTTTGCACCCAAGGTGGATTTGCATCTCCAGATGTCTGACAGATAAGTGGAGGGCTCTGACCCCCGGAGGGGATGGAGGCTGGGTTCAGGGCTGGGACTTGTCAGGAGGGATTTTTGAGGCAGCTCTAGAGGTGGGGATGTCCAAGCAGCAGCCCCTTAGGCCCCATAGGGGGAAAGTGTCAATTTGTTCCCAATCCTGAGGTGCACAGGGCAGAGCAGTTCGGTGGGTGTCACGTCACTTGTCTGTGGTGCAGTCTGTGTCTTTTGTGTTGTACTGTCTGTGTCTTGCCTTAGCCCTTTGAGGCTGGTATCAAACCCAGGCATCATTCATAGCATCTTGTGCTATGTGCACTCCTCGGCCCAGGGCCATCCAACCTTTGACTCGGGAGCTTGGACAGCCATCAGAATCTCATCTCTTTTTCGAGGCATCCAGTCAGATGTCTTTTAATGTCTTGTTCTGAGCTGTATTGACAGCTGTGCACTGCAAGGATCCATTACAGCAGATTGGGACTATGGAAGAATGTGAAGATGGGGAGAAGATGTTTGGGCATCCGTCTCTGCACTTTTTGGAATAAATCATTCTGCTAGCATCTTTTTGCAGCCTGAGCAGCTGGCTTTCAGTCTGGCCTCGGTCATCTCACTTTGCATTCTCTGTCTTCTTAGTCATCCTTCGGTCCCAGAGTTTTCTCCTCCCTTGTGTCGTCCCCTCGTTTGTCATGTCCTGTGTCACGGGTGCCTGCACGTGTTTGGGCCAGAGCTGCTCTGCCCTGCTGCGTAGTCTGGGCATAGGTGGGATGGGACCAGTCCTGGGGACTTGCAGTTTGTAGTGTGGGGTGTAGATGGATGCATATGATAGCTGCAGATTGAGCCAAGGTGTCTGGAAGTGTAAAGTTCTCCTGCAGGGCTTTGACTTTTGTCCTCCCTTCCTTTGAGATGCAGGTGGATTCAAGCTGAGGCACAGGGCCCATCCTGGCTGAGGGGGCTCCCCTGAGAAGGTCAGTCACAGGTTTTTTTTTCAGGGGAAGCATAAACTATGAGTGTGTTACAGCACATTTCTTTGTCTTTTTTTCTTAGGAATTAAATCTGGATATCTGCAGTCAAGTTGAAGTGGGCAAGGTGAGCAGTGAGCTGTGTACAGAAGCAGTTGTATTTTCTCAGGTGTCAATTTCTGGTGTGACTCCAAGCATCCATTGCTGTTTGTGTGTTTTAGGAAGTGCCCTTGTTTTAAGCTTGGGAGATGGTGAGTAGTGGAAAGAACTGGTTTTGGCCGATGTGCTGCTAAGAGCATAGGCTGATGGTTGATTTTCTTTTTTGTAGCTGACTAAGAGACAACAGCCTGGTCATGGCACGAGTTTCCCACGTGGCAGAACTGTTTTTCTTCACACCTGCCATGGATTCCCATTCCTGGATGTCTTACAGATAAGTAAAGTGGGATGACTCAGGCAGGGGATCACATTAGCATGCTGGGACTAGACTCGACAGAAGGGATTTTTGTGGCAGCTTTAGAGGCAGGCATGTCCAAGAAGCAGCCCCTTTAGGCCCCATAAGTGAAAAGCGTCCATTTCATCCCAACGCTCAGGTGCACAGGGCAGAGCATTTCGGGTGGCTGTCACGTCACTTGTCTGTGGGGCAGTCTGTGTCTTTTGCGTGCGTTGTACTGTCCGTGTCTGGCCTTAGCCCTTTGAGTGCAGGATACAAACCCCTGGTGTCATTCTTAGCTTCTTGTGCTATCTGCACTCCACGGCCCGGTGCCATCCAACCTTTGACTCAGTAGCTTGGACAGCTGTCTGAATCTCATTTCTTTTCTGAAGCATCCGGTCAGATGTCTATTAAGGTCTTCTTCTGAGCTACGTTGACAGCTGTGCACCACAAGGATCCATCGCAGCAGATTGGGCTTGGAAGAATGTGAAGACAGGGAGAAGGTCCTCCAGCATCTGTCTCTGCAGTTCTTGCAATAAATCATTCTGCTTGCATCTTTTTCCAGCCTGCACTGCCCGCTTTCAGTCTTGCCTCGGTCAACCCCTTTTGCATTCTCTGTCTTCTCAGTCATTCTTCAGTCCCACAGTTTTCTCCTCCCCACTGTCCTCGCGCCGTTTGTCATGTCCTATGTCAGGGGTGCTTGCACATATTTGTCCCGCAGCTGCTCTGCCCTGGTGCTTAGTCTCGGTGTTGGTGTGATATAACCACTCCTAGGGACCTGTGGGGTGTGGTTGTACTCCTATGATAGCTGCAGTTTTAGCCAAGATGTCTGGAGGTGTTAATTTCTCCTGCGGGGCTTTGACTTTTGTCCTACCTTCCTTTCAGATGCAGCTGTATTCAGTCTGAGGCAGAGTTCTCATCCTGGCTGAGAGGGCTCCCCTGAGAAGCTCAGTCTCTTGTTTTGCAGGGGGAGCATAAATGATGAGTTTGTTACAGCACGTGTTCCTTTTTTGTTAGCAATTAAGTCTGGCTATCTTCAGTCAAGTTGAAGTGGGTAAGGTGAGCCGTGAATTGTGTACAGAAGCAGATGTTTTTGCTTAGGTGTCAATTTCTGGTGTGACTCTAAGCATCCATTGCTGTTTGTGTGTTTTAGGAAGTGCTCTTGTATTAAGCTGAGGTGTCCTCAGTGACCTGGCAAGAGACCTGGATTAAAGCTCCTCTGAGCCCTCCAGCAGTTTTACAGGACCCTGGGATGAAGCCTTCACCTTTTCCTAGTTGGAGGGGCCTTCAGGGTTGCCTTTGGCATCGGCCGGGGAGCTGCGGTGAGTGTGATGAGGGGAAGAGGAGCGTGGGTCCCGTCTAGTTTCAGCCATACCACTTTAGCTTGTCTCCTCTTAATCCAGGTGTATCCTGTGAAGGTGGCATCATTCTGTGGGAGTGGCTGAAGTTCCCTGAGGACCCGGGCCTTCTTGGGAGATGGTGAGTAGTGGAAAGAACTGGTTTTGGCCGATGTGCTGCTAAGAGCACAGGCTGATGTTTGATTTTCTTTTTTGTAGCTGACTAAGAGACAACAGCCCGGTCATGGCAGGAATTTTCCAGCTCGCAAGAAGCTTTTCTTCAAGTCTGTCATGGATTCCCATTCCTGGATGTCTGACAGAAAAGTGAAGTGGGATGACTCACGGAGAGGATGACGTTGGGATGCTGGTTCTGGACTTGCTAGGAGGGAATTTTGACGCAGCTATAGAGGCAGGGATGTCCAAGAAGCAGCCCCTTTAGGCCCCATAAGGGGCAAGTGTCCATTTGTTCCAATTGATGAAGTGCACAGGGCAGAGCAGTTCGGGTGGGTGTCACGTCACTTGTCTGTGGGGCAGTCTGTGTCTTTTGTGTGCGTTGTACTGTCCGTGTCTGGCCTTAACCCTTTGAGTGCAGGATCACAACCCCTGGTGTAATTCTTAGCCTCTTGTGCTATCTGCACTCCTTGGCCTGGTGCCATCCACCCTTTGACTCAGGAGCTTGCACAGCCATCTGAATCTCATCTCTTTTCTGAAGCATCTGGTCAGATGTCTGTTAAGGTGGTCTTCTCAGCTACGTTGACAGCTGTGCAGCACAAGGATCCATCGCAGCAGATTGGGGCTTCGAAGGGTCTCAAGCCCGGAAGAAGATTCTTGAGCATCCGTGTCTGCAGTTCTTGCAATAAATCATTCTGCTTGCATCTTTTTCCAGCCTGCACGGCTTGCTTTTAGTCTTGCCTTGGTCCACCTCTTTTGCATTCACTCTCTTCCCAGTCATTCTTCAGTCCCGGAGTTTTCTCTTCCCCGGGGTCATTCCCTCGTTTGTCATGTCCTGTGTCACGGGTGCTTGCACTTATTTGTCCCGCAACTGCTCTGGTGCATAGTCTTGGTGTTGCTGCGATATGACCACTCCTAGGGACCTATAGTTTGTAATGTGGAGTGTAGTTGTACTCCTATGATAGCTGCAGTTTTAGCCCAGATGTCTGGAGGTGTTAAGTTCTCCTGCAGGGCTTTGACTTTAGTTCTACCTTCCTTTCAGATGTGGATGGATGCAGTCTCAGGCAGAGTTCTCATCCTGGCTGAGGGGGCTCCCCTGAGCAGGTCAGTCCCTGTTTTTGCAGGGGGAGCATAAATGATGAGTGTGTTACAGCACTTGGTCTGTTTTTTGTTAGGAATTAGGTGTGGCTATCTGCAGTCAAGCTGAAGTGTGCAAGGTGAGCTTTGAACTGTGTACGGAAGCAGCTGTTTTTGCTCAGGTGTCAATTTCTGGTACAAGTCTAAGCATCCATTGCTGTTTGTGGGTTTTAGGAAGTGCTCTTGTATTAAGCTGAGGTGTCCTCACTGACCTGGCAAGAGACCTGGAACAAAGTTCCTGTCATTCCTCCAGGGGTGTTACAGGACTCTGTGATGAAGCCTTCACCTTCTCCTATTTGGAGGGGCCTTCCAGGTTGCCTTTGGCATCGGCCGGGGAGCTGCGGTGAGTCTGATGAGGGGAAGAGGACCGTGGGTCCCGTCTAGTTTCAGCCACGCCACATCAGCTTGTCTCCTCTTAATCCAGGTGTATCCTGTGAAGATGGCATCATTCTGTGGGAGTGGCCGAAGTGCCCTGAGGACCCCGGACTTCTTGGGAGATGGTGAGTCGTGGAAAGAACTGGTTTTGGCCGATGTGCTGCTAAGGGCATGCACTGATGTTTGGTTTTCTTTTTTCTAGCTGACTAAGAGACAACAGCCTGGTGCTGGCAGGAATTTTCCCATGTGGTGGGACTGCTCTCATTCACACCTGACATGGATTCTCCTGCCTGCATGTCTGACAGATAAGTGGAGGGCTCTGACCCCGGAGGGGATGGAGGCGGGGTTCAGGGTTGGGACTTGTCAGGAGGGAATTTTTAAGCAGCTTTAGAGGCAGGGATGTTCAAGAAGCAGCCCCTTAGGCCCCATAAGGGGAAAGTGTCAATTTGTTCCCATTGATGAAGTGCACAGGGCAGAGCAGTTCGGGTGGGTGTCACATCACTTGTCTGCAGTGCAGTCTGTGTCTTTTGCGTGCGTTGTACTGTCTGTGTCTGGCCTTAGCCCTTTGAGTGCAGGATGAAAACCCTGGCGTCATTCTTAGCTTCTTGTGCTATCTGCACTCCCCGGTCCGGTGCCATCCAATCTTTGACTCAGGAGCTTGCACAGCCATCTGAATCTCATTTCTTTTCTGAAGCATCCGGTCAGATGTCTATTAAGGTCTCCTTCTGAGCTACGTTGACAGCTGTGAACCGCAAGGATACCTCGCAGCAGATTGGGGCTTGGAAGGGTGTGAAGCCAGGAAGAAGATTCTTGAACATCTGTCTCTGCAGTTCTTGGAATAAATCATTCTGGTGCATCTTCTAGCCTGCACGGCTCGCTTTCCATCTTGCCTCGGTCAACCCCTTTTGCATTCTCTATGTTTTCAGTCCTTCTTCAGTCGCGGAGTTTTCTTCTTGCCACTGCCATCCCCTCCTCTGTGATATTCTATGTCACGGGTGCTTGCACATATTTGTCCCACAGCTGCTGTGCCCTGGTGCATTGTCTGGGTGTGGGTGTGATAGGACCACTCCTAGGGACCTATAGGTTGTAATGTGGGGTGTAGTTGTACTCGTATGAGAGTTGCAGGTTTAGCCCAGATGTCTGGAGGTGTTAAGTTTTCCTGCAGGGCTTTGACTTTTGTCCTACCTTCCTTTCAGATGTGGATGGATTCAGTCTGAGGCAGAGTTCTCATCCTGGCTGAGGGGCCTCCCCTGAGCAGGTCAGTCCCTGTTTTTGCAGGGGGAGCATAAATGATGAGTGTGTTACAGCACGTGTTCCTTTTTTGTTAGGAATTAAGTCTGGCTATCTTCAGTCAAGTTGAAGTGGGCAAGGTGAGCCGTGAACTGTGTTCGGAAGCAGCTGTTTTTGCTCAGGTGTCAATTTCTGGTAGAACTCTAAGCATCCATTGCTGTTTGTGTGTTTTAGGAAGTGCTCTTGTATTAAGCTGAGATGTCCTCAGTGACCTGGCAAGAGACTTGGATCAAAGCTCCTGTGATCCCTCCAGGAGTCTTACAGGACTCTGGGATCAAGCCTTCACCTTTTCCTATTTGGAGGGGCCATCAGGGTAGCCTTTGGCATCGGCCGAGGAGCTGCGGTGAGTCTGATGAGGGGAAGAGGAGCGTGGGTCCAGTCTAGTTTCAACGACACCACATCACCTCGTCTCCTCTTAATCCAGGTGTATCCTGTGAAGATGGCATCATCCTCCCGGAGTGGCCAAAGTGCCCTGAGGACCCAGGCCTTCTTGGGAGATGGTGAGTAGTGGAAATAACTGGTTCTGGTCGATGTGCTGCTAAGAGCACAGGCTGATGTTTGGTTTTATTTTTTTTTTGCTGACTAAGAGACAACAGCCTGGTCGTGCTAGGAATTTTCAAGCTTGCAAGAAGCTTTTCTTCACACCTGCCATGGATTGCCGTTCATGGATGTCTCACAGACAATGAAGTGACATGACTCCTGAAGGGGATGACCTTGGGGTGCTGGGTCTGGACTTGCCAGGAGGGAATTCTGAGGCAGCTTTAGAGGCAGGGATGTCCAAGAAGGAGCCCCTTTAGGCGCCATAAATGCGCAAGTGTCCATTTCATCCCAATGCTGAGGTGTACAGGGCAGAGCAGTTCAGGTGGCTTTCATGTCACTTCTCTGCGGTGCAGTCTGTGTCTTTGGAGTGCGTTGTATCGTCCGTGTCTTGCCTTAGCCCTTTGAGTGCAGGATCAAAACCCCTGGCGTCATTCTTAGCCTCTTGTGCTATCTGCACTCCTCGGCCCGGTGCCCTCCAACCTTTAACTCAGGAGCTTGGACAGCCGTCTGAATCTCATTTCTTTTCTGAAGCATCCGGTCAGATGTCTATTAAGGTCTTCTTCTGAGCTACGTTTACAGCTGTGCACCACAAGGATCCATCGCAGCAGATTGGGGTTTGGAAGGGTGTGTAGCCAGGAAGAAGATCCTCGAGCATCCGTGTCTGCAGTTCTTGCAATAAATCATTCTGCTTGCATCTTTTTCCGCCCTGCCCGGCTCGCTTTAAGTCTTGCCTCGGTCAACCCCTTTTGCATTCTCTGTCTTCTCAGTCATTCTTCAGTCCCGGAGTTTTCTCCTCGCCACTGTCATCCCCTTGTTTGTCATGTCCTGTGTCACGGGTGCTTGCAATTATTTGTCCCGCAACTGCTCCGCTGTGGTGGGTAGACTTGGTGTTGGTGCGATATAACCATTTCTAGGGACCTATAGTTTGTAATGTGGGGTGTAGTTGTACTCTATGATAGCTGCAGGTTTAGCACAGATGTCTGGAGGTGTTAAGTCCTCCTGCAGGGCTTTCACTTTTGTCCTCCCTTCCTTTCAGATGTGGCTGGATTCAGTCTGAGGCAGAGTTCTCATTCCGGTTGAGGGGCCTCCCCTGAGCAGGTCAGTCCCTGCTTTTTCAGGGGGAGCATAAATGATGAGTGTCTTCCAGCACTTGTTCCTTTTTTGTTAGGAATTAAGTCTGGCTATCTTCAGTCAAGTTGAATTGGGCAAGGTGAGCAGTGAGCTGTGTACAGAAGCAGCTGTTTTTGCTCAGGTGTCAATTTATCGTACAATTCTAAGCATCCATTGCTATTTGTGTGTTTTAGGAAGTGCTCTTGTATTAAGCTGCAGTCTGCTCACTGACCTTGCAAGAGACTTGGATCAAAGGTCCTGTGATCCCTCCAGGAGTATTACAGGACTCTGTGACGAAGCCTTCACCTTTTCCTATTTGGAGGGGCCATCAGGGTAGCCTTTGGCATCGGCCGAGGAGTGCGGTGAGTCTGATGAGGGGAAGAGGAGCGTGGGTCCAGGCTAGTTTCAGCCATGCCACATCCCCTTGTTTCCTCTTAATCCAGGTGTATCCTGTGAAGATGGCATCATCCTCTGGGGTATGGCCGAAGTGCCCTGAGGACCCGGGCCTTCTTGGGAGATGGTGAGTAGTGGAATGAACTGGTTTTGGCCGATGTGCTGCTAAGAGCATAGGCTGATGTTTGATTTTCTTTTTTGTAGCTGACTAAGAGACCACAGCCTGGTCATGGCAGGAATTTTCCAGCTTGCAAGAAGTTTTCTTCACACCTGCCATGGATTCCCATTCCTGGATGTCTGACAGATAAGTGCAGTGGAATGACTCAGGCAGGGGATGACATTAGGATGCTGGGTCTGGACTTGCCAGGAGCGAATTCTGAGGCAGCTTTAGAGGCAGGGCTGTTCGAGAAGCAGCCCCTTTAGGCCCCATAAAGGGGCAAGTGTCCATTTCATTCCAACGCTGAGGTGCACAGGGCAGAGCAGTTCGGGTGGCTGTCACGTCACTTGTCTGCGGTGCAGTCTGTGTCTTTTGCGTGCGTTGTACTGTCCGTGTCTTGCCTTAGCCCTTTGAGTGCAGGATCAAAACCCCTAGCGTCATTCATAGTCTCTTGTGCTATATGCATTCCTCGGCCCAGGGCCCTCCAACCTTTGACTCAGGAGCTTGGACAGCCGTCTCAATCTCATCTCTTTCCTGAAGCATCCGTCCAGCTATCTATTAAGGTGTTCTTCTGAGCTATGTTGACAGCTGTGAATTGCAAGGATGCCTCGCAGGAGATTGGGGCTTGGAAGGGTCTGAAGCCAGGAACAAGATTCTTGAGCATCTGTCTCTGCAGTTCTTGGAATAAATCATTTTGCTTGCATCTTCTTCTAGCCTGCACGGCTCGTTTTCAGTCTTGCCTCGGTCAACCCCTTTTGCATTCTCTGTCTTCTCAGTCATTCTTCAGTCCCGGAGTTTTCTCCTCGCCACTGTCATCCCCTTGTTTGTCATGTCCTGTGTCACAGGCGCTTGCACTTATTTGTCCCGCAGCTGCTCTGCCCTGGTGCGTCGTCTCGGTGTTGGTGCGATGTGACCACTCCTAGGGACCTATAGGTTGTAATGTGGGGTGTAGTTGTACTCCTATGAGATCTGCAGGTTTAGCCCAGATGTCTGGAGGTGTTAAGTTTTCCTACAGAGCTTTGCCTTTTGTCATACCTTCCTTTCCGATGCGGATGGATTCACTCTGAGGCAGAGTTCCCATTCCGGCTTAGGGGGCTCCCCTGAGCAGGTCAGTCCCTGTTTTTGCAGGGACTGCCTCAGTGTGTTACAGCACTTGTTCCTTTTTTGTTAGGAATTAAGTCTGGCTATCTTCAGTCAAGTTGAATTGGGCAAGGTGAGCAGTGAACTGTGTACGGAAGCAGCTGTTTTTGCTCAGGTGTCAATTTCTGGTACAAGTCTAAGCATCCATTGCTGTTTGTGTGTTTTAGGAAGTTCTCTTGTATTAAGTTGAGGTGTCTTCCGTGACCTGGCAAGAGACCTGGATCAAAGCTCCTGTGATTTGTCCAGGAGTATTACAGGACTCTGTGATGAAGCCTTCGCCCTTCACAATTTGAAGATGTCGTCCCGGTAGCCTTTGGCAACAGCCCATCATTCGGGTCAGTGGGTGAGTCTGGGAGGAGGAGAGTGGGTCCAGTCAAGTTTCAGCTACCGCACATCCCCTTGTCTCCTCTTAATCCAGGTGTTGTCCTGTGGAGATGGCATCATCCTCTGGGAGTGGCCAAAGTGCCCTGAGGACCCAGGCCTTCTTGGGAGATGGTGAGTAGTGGAATGAACTGGTTTTGGCCCATGTGCTGCTAAGAGCACATGCTGATGTTTGGTTTTATTTTTTTTTGCTGACTAAGAGACAGCAGCCCGGTCATGGCAGGAATTTTCTAGGTTACAAGAAGCTTTTCCTCACACGTGACATGGATTCCCATTCCTGGATGTCTTACAGATAAGTAAAGTGGGATGACTCACAGAGGTGATGACATTAGGATGCTGGGTCTGGACTTGCCAGGAGGGATTTTTAAGACAGCTTTAGAGGCAGGGATGTCCAAGAAGCAGCCCCTTTAGGCCCCATAAGGGGCAAGCGTCCATTTCATCCCAACGCTGAGGTGCACAGGGCAGAGCAGTTCGGGTGCGTGTCACGTCACTTGTCTGCGGTGCAGTCTGTGTTTTTTGCGTGCGTTGTCCTGTCTGTGTCTGGCCTTAGCGATTTGAGTGCAGTATCAAACCCCTTGCGTCATTCATAGCCTCTTGTGCTATTTGCATTCCTCGGCGCAGGGCCATCCAACCTTTGACTCAGGAGCTTGGACAGCCATCTGAATCTCATCTCTTTTCTGAAGCATCAGGTCAGACGTCTGTTAAGGTCTTCTTCTGATCTATGTTGAGATCCTGTTGAGATCCTATGTTGAGATCCTGTGCACTGCAAGGATCCATCGCAGCAGATTGGGGCTTGGAAGAGTGTCAAGACAGGGACAAGATCCTCGAGCATCCGTGTCTGCAGTTTTTGGAATAAATCATTCTGCTTGCATCTTTTTTCAGCCTGCACGTCTCGATCTCAGTCTTGCTTCGGTCAACCGCTTTTGCATTTTCTGTCTTTCAGTCATTCTTCAGTCCCGGATTTTCTCCTCGCCACTGTCATCCCCTCATCTGTCATGTCCTGTGTCACGGGTGCTTGCACACATTTGTCCCGCAGCTGCTCTGCCCTGGTGCATAGTCTCGCCGTTGCTGCGACAGGACAGGTCCTAGGGAGATATAGGTTGTAACGTGGGGTGCAGTTGTAGTCCTATGATAGCTGCAGATTTAGGCAAGATGTTTGGAGGTGTTAACTTATCCTGTAGGGATTTGGTTTTTGTCCTATCTTCATTTCAGGTGTGGATGGATTCAGTCTTGAGGCAGAGTTCTCATCTCGGCTGAGGGGGTTCCCCTGAGAAGGTCAGTCACTGTTTTTGCAGGGGGAGCATAAATGATGAGTGTGTTACAGCAATTGGTCTTTTTTTGTTAGGAATTAAGTCTGGATATCTGCAGTCCAGTTGATGTGTGCAAGGTGGGCAGTGAACTGTGTATGGAAGCTGTTTTTTCTTCCTCCGGTGTCAATTTCTGGTGCAAGTCTAAGCATTCATTGATGTTTTGCTTTTGGCTTGTGCTCTTGTATTAATCTGAGATGTCATCACTCATTGGGCAACAGAGCCAGTTCACTGCTTTTGTGAGTCCCTCAGTCATCTTTTAGGACAGTGAGATGCAGCCCTCACCTTTTCCTATTTGCACAGGTGTTCCAGGTGCACTTTGGTAAAGGTCCTGCGTCTGGGTGCGTCCGGGAGTTTGGGAGAAGGAGAGTGGGTTTGGTCAAGGTTCAGCCATGCCACATCACCTCATCTCCTCTTAATCCAGGTGTCTCCTGTGAAGATGGCATCAGCCCCTGAGAGCGGCCAAAGTCCCCTGAGGATCTTGGCATTCTCGGGAGATGGTGACTCGTGGAATTACCTCATTTTGGTCAATGTGTTGCTAAGAGCATCCAGGGATTGGTCACCTTTGTTTGTTTTTGTCTCTGAGTGAGATAACAGCCTGGTGCTGTTAGCAATTGTTTTGCTTGCATGAGGCTTTTTTTCCACACCTGATATGAATTCTAATCCCTGGATTTCTGAGACATAAGTGAAGTGGAATGAGTCCCACAGGGGATGAGAGTGCGATTCTGGGTCTGGATTTGTCCCAAGGCCTTTTTTTAGGCAGCTTTAGAGGTCGGGATGTCCAAGAGGGAGCTCCTTAGGCCGATACGGTGAAACTGTCCATTTGGTCCCACTGCTGAGGTGTACAGGGTATAGCAGTTCATATTGGTGTCCTGTCCTTTGTCTATGCTGAAGTCTGTGTCTTGTGTTTGTCTTGTCTTGTCCTTGTCTTTCTTTTAGCCCTTTGAGGGCACTATCAAAAACTCTGGTGTCATTCATAGCATCTTGGGATCACGCCTGTTAAAATTCTGAACGGCTCAGGATATCTTCCAGACTAAAGATGCCACAGTTTACAACTTTTCATTGATTGCCAAACACTTCTTTTAAGTAGACATTACAAAAGTGGTTAGCTGGGCTTTATTTCCCCGAGAAATAGGGCACTGTTTCTGTCCAGGGCCCTGTCATTTAGACTGGCCTTTTGCATGCTAAATTTCCGACCGGATCAGTATTTCTCCCGGACGAAAGCTCCCATCATTTAGAACTACGGCTGCTTTCGGAAAGACCGAGGCGTTTCCATCACCGGTGTCTGAAAACTACGAGGGTGAGTTTTGTTTCCCCTGTACAAAGGCCAAAGTTTGTCTTTCTAGCTCTCAAGTTAGAAAGTGGAATTCTGCCTGCTAAAATTCAAAATGGATCAGGATATCTCTCAGACTCAAGGTGAGGGAGAGAGCTCTAAGAAGAATAAGAAACTGGCTGCACTTGGAGCGACAAAGATGTCCTCCAAACTTCTATTAGCAAACTAAGAGAGCGAGGTCTATTTCAGAAGTAAGCGGGCCAATGTTCTTGTTTAGAGCCCTATGTCCAAGAACGGGTTCTCTTTGCTAAAACGATGAATAAATCAACATTGTTCCTAAAACCAAGCTGCCACTCTTAGACTGCCAGCTTCCTTTGGGGTGACAAACACTTCTTCCAATATGCTATTAGGAAACCGGGAGGCCAAGTGTTTTTTTGTAGGGAAACGGTCCATGTTCGTGTCCCGGGCCTTTTGCCTGGGACTTGGCTTCTGCCTCCTAAGATTCCAAACAGTTCAGCATATCTCCCGTACCCCATGTGCCCCGAGGTAGAACCCTGGCTGTTTTTGAGTGACCACCACCTCCTCTAAATAGACATTAAAAATCTGGTGAAGGGCGTTTAAATTGCCAGAGCCATAGACCAGTAGTTGTATCCAGTGCCCTGTGCATAGGACCCGTGTCTGCCCACTTAGAGTCTGAATAAATCCAGATTTCTACTAGATGTATTCTGCCACCACTTAGAGCCCTGCATGTTCTTTGAGTGTCAAACAATTGTTCTAAATAGCCATTACAAAACTGCTCCAATGAGTTTAATTTCATGGACGAATAGTCTCCTGTTTTTGTCCAGGGCCCCGTGCCTTGGTCTCGGTCACCGCCTGCTACCATTCCAATCAGTTACGCATATCTCGTTCCCACGAACCAGCACCACTTAGAACCCCGGCTGTTTTTTGAGCGACCTTGCCTCGTCTCATCTAACATTAGCAATGTAGGGGTGGGAATTTTGTTTCAGAGGTTGAAGGGCCCTATTCATTTCCAGCGGCCCGTACCTGAGAATTTGCTCCAGCCTGGTAAAACTACAACCAGATTAGAATTTCTCCCAGACACAAGCTGCCATCGCTTAGAACTACGGCTACCTTTGGAGTGACAAAGGCCTTGTTCAAACTCCTTTCTGTATTCTGGGAGGGTGAGTTTCATTTTTGTTTCACCATGAAAAAGGCCATCAGTTAGGTCCAGAGCAGTCGATCCGAGACCGGGCCTCCGTCCGCTAAAATTTTGAACACATCAGGATTTCTCCCGGACGGAAACTACCACCGGTTTGAACCCTGGCCGTGTTTGGTGTGCCTGTTCCCTCTTCCAAGGTGATACCAGGAAACCACAAGGATGAGTTTTGTTTCATTGGGAAAAAGGCCCCAGTTTGTGTTTATGGGTCTGTGGCCACATGCCAGCCTCTGCCTGCTAATATTCTGAACATATCAAGATTTCTCTCAGACACAAGCTGCCTCCCCCTTAGAACCCTGGCTGCCTTTGTAGTCTGAGACACCTCTCCTCTACTAATATCATGGGGGAGGTTCAGTTTTTCTTTAATGGGAAGTTATTACTTTTCCTCTTCTTTTTATAATGTAGATAGCATTAAGTAGAGGTTCCTGTGAGAGTTACACAGTTTTTCTCATTCCTAGTCATCCACCCTACTTAGCAACATGTGTAGTCCTTCTTAGCAATCATAATGAATAATTATGCAATCAAATAAATTATCTAAGAGTTCTTCTTATGCTGCTAAAGCTCAGAGTTTTCTTTCTGACCACATTTCTGCTCCTGTTATCAAAGTACTTTTGGTATAAAGGATAATATTTTCATTTCTTAGAAAGCTTTCTTTTCTATTGCAAAAAGACTCACCTTTCTCTCCTTGAATTCACTCACCTTGCATTTAAGTCAGAGGAGCCAAACAGCTGCAGGTCTTCTGAGGCTTTTTATACCTCCTGGAATTTGCTCCTCCCTTTGAGTGGGTGTGAGAGGTGGGCCCAATCAGGGGTATATTAACCCCAGGTTTGCTAAGGGTCTTCATTCCCTCCCTGGGAATCAGAGAGAGAATCAGCTGAGAAAAGGGTTCTCCTCTCATTAGTACAAGAGGTTGTTTTCCTTTATCTCAGTTTGTTTTGTTCAGCAGATGCTTTTGGGTATTTAAAGCAGCAGAAGGTTTGAAAATTCAGTGAAATTTCTTCACACGTGATATGGCTTCCCATCTCTGGATGTCTGAAAGCTAAGTGAAGGGGGATGACTCACAGAGGGGATGAGAGCAGGCTGCTGGGTCTGGACTCATCAGGGGGGGATTTTTTTGAGGCACCTTTAGAGGCGGAGATGTTCAAGAAGCAGCCCCCTAGCCCCACAAGGGCAAAGTGTCAATTTCATCCCAATGCTGAGGTGCCCAGGGCAGAGCAGTTGCAGTGGGTGTCACATCACTTGTCTGTGGTGCAGTCTGTGTCTTTTGTGTGTGTTGTACTGTCCATGTCCTGCCTTAGCCCTTTGAGGACGATATCAAAAACCAGGTATCATTCATAGTATCTTGTGCTATCTGCTTTCCTTGGCCTGATGCCATCAAGGCTGTAACTCAGGAGCTTGGACTGCCATCTGAGTCTCATGTCTCTTTTTGAGGCTTTCAGTCAGGTGTCTTTTAAGGGCTTGTTCTGCGCTGTATTGACAGCTGTGCAGTGGAAGGATCGATTACAGCAGGATGGGACTTGGAAGAATGTGAAGATGGGAAGAGGATTCTTGAGCCTCTGTCTCTGAAGTTATTGGAGAACATTGTTCTGATAGCATCTTTTCCAGCTTGCACATCTTGCTTCCATTCTCACCTCAGTCATCTCAGTTTGCATTTTCTTGGTCATTTTAGTCATTTTTCAGTCAGAGTTTTCTCCTCCCTTGTGTTATCCCCTTGTTTGTTGAGTCTTGTGTCCTGGGTGCTTGCACGTATTTGTCAAGGAGCTGCTCTGCCCTGGTGCTTTGTCCTGGCATAGGTGGGATGGGACCAGTCCTTGGGACTTGCAGTTTGTAGTGTGGGGTGTAGATGGATGCGTATGATAGCTGCAGATTGAGCCAAGATGTCTGGAAGAGTTAAGTTCTCTTGCAGGGCTTTGACTTTTGTCCTACCTTCCTTTCAGATGCAGGTGGATTCAAGCTGAGGCACAGGGCCCATCCTGGCTGAGGGGCTCCCCTGAGAAGGTCAGTCACCATTTGCCTTTGCAGGGGAAGTGTAAATTATGAGTGTGTTGCAGCACATTTCTTTGTCTTTTTTTCTTAGGAATTAAATCTGGATATCTGCAGTCAAGTTGAAGTGGGCAAGGTGAGGAGTCAGCTGTGTACAGAAGCAGTTGTTTTTGCTCAGGTGTCAATTTCTGGTGTGACTCTAAGCATTTCTTGCTGTTTTTGTCTTTTAGGAAGTGCTCTTGAATTAAGCTGAGATCTCCTCAATGACCTGGACACAGGCCTGGCTCACTGCTCCTGTGAGCTCTCCAGAAGTATTACAGGACCCTGTGATGAAGCCTTTGCCTTTTACAATTTGAAGATGTCATCTCGATTGCCTTTGGCAATGGCCATGCTGTTGCGGTGAGTCGGGGAGTTTGGGAGGAGGGGAGGGGGTCCCATTTAGTTTCAGCCAGGCCACATCACCTTGTCTCCTTTTAATTCAGGTGTATCCTGTGAAGATGGCATCAGCCCCTGAGAGTGGCCGAAGTGCCCTGAGGACCTGGGGCCTTCTTGGGAGATGGTGAGCAGTGGAATTAACTGGTTTTGGCTGCTGTGTTGCTAAGAGCATGTAGTGATGTTTCTTTTTGTTCTTTGTAGGTAAAAGAGAACAGCCTGGTGGTGGCAGGAGTTGTGCAGCTTGCAACAGGCTTTTCTTCACACGTGATATGGCTTCCCATCTCTGGATCTCTGCAAGATAAGTGAAGGGGCGTGACTCACAGAGGGGATGAGAGCAGGCTGCTGGGTCTGGGATTGTCAGGAGAGATTTTTTTGAGGCATCTTTCGATGTGGAGATGTCCACGAAACAGCCCCCTAGGCCCCACAAGGGGAAAGTGTCAATTTCATCCCAATGCTGAGATCCCCAGGGCCGAGCAGTACTGGTGGGTGTCACATCACTTGTCTGTGGTGCAGTCTGTGTCTTTTGTGTGTGTTGTACTGTCCATGTCTTCCCTTTAGCCCTTTGAGGATGATATCAAAAACCAGGCATCATTCATAGATTCTTGTGCTATCTGCATTCCTCGGCCCAATGCCATCAAGCCTGTAACTCAGGAGCTTGGACAGCCAGCTGAGTCTCTTCTGTTCTCTGAAGCATCCAGTCAGATGTCTTTTAAGGACTTGTTCTGCGCTGTATTGACAGCTGTGCACTGGAAGGATCCATTACAGCAGGTTGGCACTTAGATGAATGTGAAGATGGAAAGAAGATCCTTGGGCATCTGTCTTTGAAGTTATTGGACTACATTGTTCTGATAGCATCTTTTGCAGCTTGCACAGCTTGCTTTCATTCTCCCCTCGGTCATCTCCTTTATCACTGTCTTGGTCTTTTTAGTCATTCTTCAGTCAGAGTTTTTCCTCCCTTGTTTTCCACTTGTTTGTTATGTCCTGTGTCCTGAGTGCTTGCATGTGTTTGTCCCGGTGCTGCTCTGCCCTGGTTCTTAGTCTGGGCATAGGTGGGATGGGACCAGTCCTAGGGACCTGCAGTTTGTAATGTGGGGTGTAGTTTAACTCAGATGATATCTGCGGATTGAGTCAAGGCGTCTGGAGGTGTTAAGTTCTCCTGGATGGCTTTGTCTTTTGTCTTGCCTTCCTTTCAGATGCTGATGGATGACCTCTGAGGCAGAGGGCCCATGCTGGCTGAGGGGCCTCCCGTGAAAAGGTCAGTCATAGTTTGTCTTTGAAGGGGAAGCATAAATGCTGTGTGTGTTATAGCATATTTCCTTGTCTTTTTTTCTTAGGAGTTAAATGTGGATATCTGCAGTCAAGTTGAAGAGGGCAAGGTGAGTAGTGACCTGTGTACAGAAGCAGGTTTTTTTGCTCCGGTGTCAGTTTCTGGTGCAGCTTTAAGAATTCATTGCTGTTCTTGTGTTTTGGGATGTGGTGTTGCATGAAGGTGCGATGTCATCCCAGACTTGGCAAGAGACCTGGATGAAAGCACCTGTGAGCCCTTCAGAAGTATTAGAAGACTCTGTGATGAAGTCTTTGCCATTTGGAATTTGAAGAGGTCATCCCGGTAGCCATTGGCAACGGCCACGCTGTTGCAGTGAGTCGGGGACTTTGGGAGGAGGAGAGTGGGTTCCACTTAGTTTCAGCCACGCCACATCACCTTGTCTCCTCTTAATCCAGGTGTATCTTGTGAAGATGACATCGGCCCCTGAGAGGGGCTGAAGTGCCCTGAGGGCCTGGGTATTTTTAGGAGATGGTGAATAGTGGAATTAACTGGTTTTGGCTGATGTGCTGCTAAGAGCATACACTGATGTTTGATTTTCTTCTTTGCAGCTAAAAGACAACAGCCTGGTGGTGGCAGGAGTTGTCCAGCTTGCAAGAGGCTTTTCTTCTCATCTGACATGGCTTCCCATCTCTGGATGTCTGACAGATAAGTGGAGGGGGATGACTTACAGAGGGGATGAGAGCAGGATGGTGGGTTGGGACTTGTCAGGAGGGATTTTTTTTGAGGCAGCTTTAGAGGCAGAGATCTAGAAGAAGACCCTTAGGCCCCATAAGGGTCAAGTTTTATTTTGATGGCAATGCTGAGGTGCCCAGGGCAGAGCAGTACCCGTGGGTGTCACCTCACTTGTCTGTGGTCCAGTCTTTGTCTTTTGTGTGTGCTGTACTGTCCATGTCTTGACTTAGCCCTTTGCGGGCGGTATCAAAAACCAGGCATCATTCATAGCATCTTTTGCTATCTGTATTCCTTGGCCCAGTGCCATCAAGCCTGTAACTCTGGCGCTTGGACAGCCATCTGAGTCTCATCTCTTTTCTGAATCATCCGGTCAGATGTCTATTAAGGACTTGTTCTGAGCTGTATTGACAGCTGTGCACTCCAAGGAGCCATTCCAGCAGATTGAGACTTGAAAGAATGTGAAGATGAGGAGAAGATTCTCGGGCATCCATCTCTGCGGTTATTGGAGTACATTGTTCCGATAGCATCTTGTTCCAGCCTGAATGGCTCGCTTCCATTCTTACCTCAGTCATCTCACTTTGCATTCTCTCAGTCTTCTTCGTCATTTTTCAGTCAGAGTTTTCCCCTCCCTTGTGTTATCCCCTCGTTTGTCACGTCCTGTGTCACGGGTGCTTGCACTTATTTGTCCCGGTGCTGCTCTGCCCTGGTGCGTAGTCCGGGCATAGTTGGGATTGGAGCAGTCCTAGGGACTTGCAGTCTGTAATGTGGGGTGTAGTTGAACTCATATGATATCTGTGGATTGTCCCAAGAATTGTCTTCTGGAGTGCAGTAGTAAAATTTCTTTCCTTTTGCCTTAGGTACCCCAAGCAAGTGTGGATCTGAAATCAGAAACAGCCGGGCCGAAGGGGATGCGGAGAGTTTCTCGATTTCCACTGCGCCGATTTATTTCCATTGTGGCTGGATTTCGTCCGATCGTCTACCTAAAGCTAAGTATCTGGGCTGGTGGTGTGGAGAGGGGGGGAAAGCCTTTAAAATCAAGGGAGGCGATTTGAAGTTAGGTTAGAGGACATGGCCCTAATGGGAGGGGCCCCTCAGAAGTAAAGGGACGGGATTTCTGATCAGCATCACCAGAGCCTCGGCAGGTCAGTTCCGACCCACGTGCGCCTTCTCACACACTTTGTGTTGTCAGCCTTTTTCACGTCTCAAAATCATCGTGGATCCTTTTGCATCAGGAGCCCTCCTTTGGACTCGGAGCCATCGCCACGGTCACTCGGCAGCACTTCCTTCCACCGACCTTCCGGAGCATCCTCTTTACAGCTTTGGAACTAACTTGTTTCAAGGAGTCACAGTTCATAATCTTATGGTTGCCATGCCTTTGTATGTGCTTGTATTGCTTTGCCTTTGTATTACTGCTTTGCCTTTTTTGTAT
>JAREIS010001688.1:0-20157 GCA_030060385.1 Muscicapa striata striata
CCAAAATGAGATCCATCCTCAACACAGGCTCCTCATGGACTTCTTGGAGGAGAGAATTGGAGGCCATGATTGAGCAAAAACATCTCAGAGACTCAGAGAGGAATGGAAAAAGGAAAGTACCTTAAAAGACTGAAGTACCTTGAAGCAGATGAGCCTCACTGAGTGTTGTTACTGAGAAGGGCTCTCAAGAGACTAATTAAAGCAGATAATTGGAGGCCACGATTGAACAAATCTCTCAGACACTCCAACACAAAAGCAAAACCCCAAAGTCCTTGGAAAAACCTGCAGTCCCTGGGAGCATGAAGGAGCCCCCAGGGCCACTCCTGACTAAGGCTCCCCAGGGACTGGTCCCAGCAGATCCCTGAGGCCACTGGGATGTTGGGGGGATGCTGAGGGCAGGACAAGGGGTGACAGTGGCCAGCCTTGCTGGGGCTGTGCCAGGAGGCCCCAGTGGCTCAGGACAAGGTGTCTCCTCTCAGCCCTTGGTGGCACAGACCCTACTGTGCCCCAGGACACCAAGACTTGGCTTCTCTTTGTCCCCACCTGTCATCTCTGCCTCCAGTTCTCTGCTCTGACTGAGGCTTGGGGACACTTTCTCACT
Organism: Muscicapa striata striata; assembly: GCA_030060385.1. Taxonomy (NCBI): domain Eukaryota; kingdom Metazoa; phylum Chordata; class Aves; order Passeriformes; family Muscicapidae; genus Muscicapa; species Muscicapa striata. The sequence goes on from JAREIS010001688.1 coordinate 602, forward strand.
TGTGTTTCTCAGTGGGACCCATTAAATCTTCAAGAAACTTTGGAGTTTGATTCTCACTTGGAGTTCTTGAGAGGTTTCCTAACAAACCATGGCTCTGCCTTGATTTCCGTCTGGTCTAGTGCAGTTCATCAGGAAGTTTTTCAACTCTACTTATGGAGAAATATGTCAAAGAGCTTCTAAGAAGTATGCATTCCTATTTTAAAGACTATTTTTTACTGCTGATCTCTTTGAAGAGAGGTTATTGCAGCATTCTGTGGTTGATATTGATCCAGGGTCTCTCCCCAGGAGGTTTGGCCTGCTCAGAGAATCTGTGCCTTGAGGTCTGACCCTGTGTGGGCAGCCTTGCTCCACATTGCCCAACCTCATCCTGTCTGTCCTCACTCACTGGGACTTGATTAGGGTGGAGAACTGGCTGCATTGAGAAAAAGAGATGTTTCTCCTTTATTTTTATTTTTATTTTTGAAGCACTCTAAAACTCCTGAGTTTCCCCATTACAAACAGACACACTCCTCAGGTGTGTGCCAGCCCAAGATGCCACCAGAAACACTGCAGAGCTGCTCTGGGCCAGTTTTGAGGGTGGATCATCATCCCAACCTGCACTGGGCCACCACAAGGGGCTTTGGACATGGACACTGCACTGACCCCACTGCTGGGTTTGGGTGTCACAGCAACCGTGAGACATTCAAGTTTCCTTGGAAACACTGGGGGAGGACTGGGACATACTGGGAACCCTGGCAACCCTTTGGAAGACACTGGGACATAGTGGGAGTGCTACTGGAGTGGACTGGGCCATACTGGAAAACAGTGGGAACTCTGCGGGAGACACTGCATATACTGGGTATGATACTGGGGAGGACTGGGACAACCTGGAAACACGGAAAATGCTGGGGGTGGGGGGAATCTGGGTGGACTGGGATGGACTCTGGGGGTGCACAGAGACACATTGGGACGTACTAGGACATACTGGGAGTGATACTGGGCAATATTGGGGCAAACTGAGGATACTGTGGGTGAAACTGGGGGATACTGGGACAAACTGGGAACACTGTGGGGAAGACTGGGAGACATTGGGGCATACTATGGATGATGCAGGAAGAAACTGGAAGGGAATAGGAATGAACTCAGGTTTATTGGGAAGGACTGGGGTGTACTCAGAGGGCATGTAGGGGCACTGGAATTGCGCTGGGCTGCACTGGGGATGAACTGGTCTCTACTGGGAGGGACTGGAGGGGCACTGGGAATGTACTGGGCTGTAGTGGGGAATAACTGAGCTGGCCTGGGAGGGACTGGATGGGTTGAATGGGCTTCTCCTGCCTCCGCCCATCACTGCCCACAGCCAATCAGCGCCAGGGATCAGGGACGCAGGGGCGGTGCCTGGGGTCGGTGCCATCTTTTCTTTTTGCCTACAACTCCCATCATGCCCCACAGCCTGATTTAGCCCCATTGGAGCTGGGACTACAACACCCGTCATGCCCCGTGCTCCACAGAACCCCTGGTATCCGCCTTCCACATGTCCCATAAGTGTCCCCCAGACACTCCAGGATCCCTAAGTGCCCCCTCAGAGCCCATTTGGGACCACCTCAAAAGCATCCACAAATCCTCTGAATACTCCAAACCTCATGGATGCCCGTTACAGTCACTTCTGGGAATTCATCTCCTCTCATCCCCAGCAGCTTCAGAGTCCCTCATAACACACTTCCGCTCCTAAAACTCCTGCCGTGCCCCGCGCCCTAAAGAGCCCAGTTAGAGCTCCCCAAGCTCCCCCCACGTGCTCCCAAACCATATATGTTCCCCCCTGCGGACCTCTAGTCACAGCTCTGATGCACAAGTGCCCCCCAGGTGCTTTCCCGGACCCCAAAACACCCGATTTGAGCCACTTCCGGGACTACAGCTCCCATCATGCTCCACTGTTCCTGTAGAGCGCCATTCCAGCCTTGACTTCATGTCCCATCATGCACTGCGCCACACCGAGAGACATTGCAGCTGTGCCGAGAACTCCTGTGATGCTCTGCGGTTCCATTAAACTGTATTATTCCTGCACCTACAACTCCCATCATTTCCCGTGCCCCAGAGAGCCCCGTCAGAGCCCCCAAGTGCCCGCCTGGACCCCAAAGAACCCCAGATTCCCCTTCCTGACCTCCAGGTGCCCCCCTGGAATTCCAGCTGCCACTTCAATGCCCAGATTTTCTCTCAGGATCCCTAAGCACTACTTCAGCACCCTCTCAATGCCCCTAAGTGTCCTTCTGACGCTCAACTTCCTTCCAGATTTCCTCCCCAGACCCAAAACTGCCACAAATGTGCCACAAAAATGTCTCCATGTACGCCAAAGTGGCCCATTTTAGCATGTGTGAGAAAATGATTAAAAAGAATACAAAAGGACTAATATAAAGACTAATTAGCATGAAAAGGAAGTAATCAATAGCCAATAGTGGTCAATTAATTAATGAAGCAATGACCAATAATTTTTTTGGTTGCTAAAAATGTATAGAGTTTTTAATATGAATATTTTAAAAAAGGTAATAAAAATAATAATATTATAAATATTTAAAAATACATATATAACTTTTAAAAAAATAAATTCTATTTTAATTAGAAAGAAAATCCAGTAGTTTTCATTAATTTTTTAGGATCACTCCTGAAAGGTTGGTGATGTCAGACATGGTGAGGTTGGGGTTGAAGAGCAGGTTGTCCAAATAGGGCCAGCCTTCAAGGGGCTTATCCTTCTCTGTGCCCAGACCACTTAAAGAGACATTGAGCATCAACATCACTTGGGGAATGCTTCTATCAACTCTTCTCTTAAATGGAAATTTAAAAAATAAGCCCTTCAATAAAAGAAGTCATGAGGTGAACTTTGAAATCTTCTTCCTTAACAGAACTCCAGACTGACTCCAGTGAGGTGCACAGGCCCTGGAGGCCTGAAGACAATTGAAAGAAGACAAGGACCTCCTGAGAGCTTTCTGTATTTTAATGATCCCTACGGTGGATTTGGGGCTGAGTCCAGGACCCTCAGGACCTGAGAGGAGGTTGAAGAAGCTGCTCAAGGAGGCAGAAGCAAAACTCCAAGTCCCTTGGAGCATCACTGGCCCCACTGAGGACAGGGACTGCCAAAGGCTCCCCAGGGACTGCTGAGAGCAGATCCTTGAGGCCAGGATTGCAGGAGCCCAAGGCTGTGAGCAGGGAACTGCAATGCTGAGCAAGGCCTGGGCTGGTTGGAGGCAGCAGAAAGGCCAAGGCCTGAGCCCAGGCCTGGCACAGCAGGGCCTGTCCCTCCCAGGTGGCTGGGGGCTGTTCCTGAGGCAGTGGGATGAGGGGCAGCAAGGACAAATGGCATCAACCTGCAAGCCCTGCCAGCCTGCTCAGGGAGGGCCGAGGCAGAAGCAAAGTGCAGCCCCTGCAAGGAAAGTTCCTTCTGTGGGGCCTGCAGAGGCCCTGCCCAGCCCAGGGCACAAAGGCCTGGGTGCCTCTGGCCCTGCCAGCCCTGCCCAGCCCTTGGCCATCTCTCCTGCAGGCTGTGCCCCTGTGCGTGCTGCTCCTCTGCCCTGGCCGGCTGCACACGCCCATCTCGCTGTCCCCCCAGCATTTCTCAGCCCAGCATTGCTGTGCCCTCCCTGGGCTCCCTGCACCCAGCGCTGCCGGCTCCTGGCACACAGAGCCATGGCATGGTCCAGTCTCATGCTGGGACACCTTGACCACAAACATTCTGCCCTGGGAGGGACTTTTCTGTTTCCTCACCTCCAGGCTGAGCCTTCCAGGCTGCACTTTGGGGAAGTTTCCTTCTCTTCCCAGTCCCAAGGAAAACACTGTCTCCTGCTGTTCACAAACAGAGAAGGGCTGGTGGGAGATGTGGTGGTCAGAGGCTGTTTGGGGTAAAGTGACCATGAAATTATTGGGTTTTAAAATATTTTGTGAAAGAAGGAGGGGCATCAACAAAACATCTACCCTGGACTTAGACAGAGCAGACTTTGGCCTCTTTAGGATGCAGATTTGGAGAGTGCCTTCGGACATAGCCTTTAATAACAAGAGAGTTCAGGAAAGATGAAAACACGTCAAGAAAGAAATCTTGAAGGTGGACGAGCAGCCTATCCTGTGCATGGAAAGCTGAGCATAGCTGAATGGCAAAAAGCTGGCCTGGATGGGCTTAGAGATTTTTTGGGAAATCAGGGGAAAAATGAGGGTGCATCACCTTTGGACAGAGGGGCAGGCAACTCAGGAAATGTTTAAGAATGTCTCTAAGTCATGCAGAAAGAAAATTAGAGAGGCAAAATCTCAATTAGGAGCTAGCCACTTCTCTGAAGGATAATAAAAATTATTTTCTCAATACATTAATGGCAAAAGAAAGAATAAGAAAAACATCCTATCTTTATTGCAGGGGGTATGGTTACCAAAGACGAGGAAAAGCTGAGGTATTTGACCCATCTTTGCCTAACTTTTCATCAATAAGACAGGTTGTCATGCTGACGTGTTCTCCTGAGCTGTTAGATTGAGACAGGGAGCAGAATAGACACCTGTCATCCAGGAGGAAGCAGCTGGGGATCTGCTGAGCCACTCAGATGCTCACAGGTGTCTCTGGCACCAGATGGGATCCATCCTAGGGGGATGAGGGAGCTGCTGGATGAGCTCCCCAAGCTGCTCTCCATCATTTCTCATCAGTCCTGGCTCACCAGGCAGATCCCAGAGGACTGGAGGTGCCAATGTGAGCCCATCCCCAAGAAGGACTGGAAGGAGGATCTGGGGAACTGCAGGCCTGTCAGCCTGACCTCAGTGCCCAGCAAGGTGATGGAACAGATCACCTTGAGTGCCATCACAGGGCACCTACAGGATGGGTGAGGGATCAGAGCCAGCCAGTGTGGATTTCAGTATCTGCATTGATGATCTGGATGACGGCATTGAGTGCACCATCAGCAAATGTGCAGATGACACCAATCTGGGTGTGAGTGTGGATGTGTTGGAGGGTAGGAGGGTTCTGCAGGGGAACCTGGACAGGCTGGATCCAGGGCCCAAATCCAATAAGGTGAGGTTTAACAAGATCAAGTGCTGGGTCCTGCACTTTGGCCACAACCACCCCTGCAGTGATACAGGGACTGATATGACACTGTGTGGCAGCATGGAGCCAAGGTGAGCATTGTGATACAGAACCTAATGGAATTGTCGCAAATGATACAAATTTCAGTTTTTTTGATGTAACCTCAGTCAGGGGTTTGTTTGTCTTTACCCAGAAGGAGGGGAATTGAAGTTTCCCTCCAAAAGGGTTTGCTCACCGAAGTTGGGTGAGGCCTGATGAGTTTAATATCTATAGATTGGGAGTAACCAGAAGATCCACAGGAGGTAAATTGATATTAACAAACATCACACCCAGTGTGGTTGGAGGCACCTGGTCTGGGAAAAGACAATCTGGTCTGGGTAAAGACAACCAAAGAATGAGGACGTAATTCTCTTCAGAGGTAAAAAAAGTCAATCACCAATAGGAAATTGAATACTAAGAATTGTGTAATCTAAGATCAATGAATGCGAATTTGTTTGGGTTTGTCTGTATAAATATGTGAAAAGCCTAGTAAAGAACCATGTGTGATGGAATGATTTTCACTGCACAAACCAGGCATGTGTTGGTGGAATGATTTCTATTGCACATGCTGGCCACAAAAACATCCTGGCCAGAAGAAAGTAATGCCTAGATACTCTAACAATGAGAAAATATTTTTGAGGAGTTTCTTTTTTTCGTACAGTTTCAATTTTAGTCCCACTGAGGTTCATCACTGACTCAGGCTCCTCCTGGACTCCTTGGAGGAGAGAATTGGAGGCCCTGATTGCACAAAGCTCTCAGAGACTCCAAGACAAAAGCAAAACTCAAAGACCTCAAAAACAGCTGGAATCCCTCGGAACATGAAGGAGGCCCCCAGGGCCATTCCTGACCAAGGCTCCCCAGGGACGGGTCCCAGCACATCCCTGAGGCCACTGGGATGTGAGGGGGATGCTGAGTGCAGGACAAGGGGTGACAGTGGCCAGCCTTGCTGGGGCTGTGCCAGGAGGCCCCAGTGGCTCAGGACAAGGTGTCTCCTCCCAGCCCTTGGTGGCACAGACCCTGCTGTGCCCTGGGAACCAAGACTTGCCTTCTCTTTTTCTTCACATGTCTTCTGTGCCTCCAATTTCCTGCGCTAACTGAACCTGGAGACACTTTTTCAGTTGTGTCCCTCAGTGGGACCCATGAATATTATCAGAAACTTTGGAGTTTGATTATGATTCAGTTCTTGAGAGGTTTCCTAAAAAACCCTGGCTTTGCCTTGATTTCCCTCTGGTCTGCTGCAGTTCTTCAGGAATAGTTTCAACTCCAATTATAGAGAAATACTTCAAAGAGCTTCTGAGAAATACACATCCTAATTTTGAAGGTTGTATTTTATACTGCTGTCATTAGAGCAGACGTGGTTTCAGCATTCTCTGATTGATATTGATCTAGAGTCTCTCCTCAGGAGGTCTGGCCTGCTCAGAGAAGCTGTGCCTTGAGGTCTGACCCAGTGTGGACAACCTTGCTCCACATTCCCCAACCCCATCCTGTCTGTCCTCATTCACCTGGGACCTGCTTTGCTTGGAGAGCTACCTGTACTCAGGGAAAGAGAACTTTTCCTTTTTTTTTTCTCAAAACAATCGAAAACTTATAATTTTCCCAACTGAAAACAGACACATCCCTCAGGTGTGTGCCAGCCCAAAGTGCCACCAAAAAGGTTCAGCGCCGGGGATCGGTGCTTCAGGGGTGGTGCTTGGACTCGGCGCCATCTTTCCTTTCTGCCTCTAACTCCCATCATGCCCTGTGGCCTCATGGAGCCCCGTTGCAGACGGGACTACAACGCCCGTCATGCCCTGCGCTCCACAGAACCCCGGTATCCCCCCACTTGCCCCGTAAGTGTCCCCCAGACTCTCCAGGATCCCTACGTACCATCTCAGCGCCCATTCAGGACAGCCCCCAAAAGCGTCCAAGCATCCCCTGAATGCTCCCAACCCAACAGATGCCCGTTATAGTCACTTCTGGGAATTCATCTCCTGCCATCCCCCGCGAGCTCAAAGCACCTCATAACCCAGTCAGTCGCCTAAAATTCCTGCCGTGCCCCATTCCCTAAAGAGCCTGGTTAGAGCTCCCCAAGATCCCTCCAAGCTCTCACGAACTGTATACATTCCCCACTGAGGACCTCAAGTCGCTGTTCAGAGGCAAAAGTGTCCCCGAAGTGCCCTCCCAGACCCCAAACTCTCTGCAAGATGCACTTCCGAGACTTCAGCACCCATCATGCTCCACGGTTCCAGTAAAACGCCATTCCAGCTGAGACTTCATCCCCCATCATGCCCCGCGCCTCCCAGAGAGACACTGCAGCTGTGCCTAGAGCTCCCATGATGCTCTGCAGCCCCTTTAAACGGTATAATACCTGTGCCTACAACTCCCATAATCCCCTGCACCCCACAGAGCCCCGTTAGAGCTCACCAAGTGCCCGCCTGGACCCTGAAGGTTCCCAGATTCCCCTCCCTGACCTCCAAGGGCACCCCTGGACCCCCAAGTGCCACTCTGAAGCCTAGACATCCTTCTACATTTATTCTCCAGACCCAAGACTGCCCCGAATGTGTGCCAGAAATGCCTCCCTAGACCCTGAAGTTCCCACCTTGACCCTGTCTGAAAAAAAAGTTGATAATAAAGATGATAAAATGATTACAAATATTGCAAATCATCTTAAAGAGGGAGAAATCAATAACCAATAGAGCTTAATTATTAATTAAGGGAATTGTGTTACTTAGAAACAATGACCAATAGTTTATTTGGTTGCTCATACTGTAAAGATTATTATTGTAATTATAAAAATTAGGTTAAAATGTATAGAATAGTAATATTGTATCTCAGAAAAATACAATTTTAGTACTTAATAATATTTTTGTTTTAAAGAGATATTTATGAGGGTTTTTTTATATTTTTGGTTGTCAGTCCCAGGTGGGAGATTTCATGAGTTGGTGAGGTTGGGAGTGAAGAGCGGGTTGTCCAAACTGGGTCACCCTGCAAGGGGCTCAATCTTCTCTGTGCCCAGACCTCTTAAGGAGACATTCAGCTCAGATCTTCCACCTGCAGAATGGTTTCTCTCTGAAATGAAAAATAGAAAAACATTTCCTTGAGTAAAATAAAGCCATGAGATGCACTTTGAAATCTTTCTCCTTAACAGAACTCCAAGCTGACTCCAAGTAGCGTCACATGCCCTGAAGACTTAATGACAATTAAAAGAAGACAAAGAGATCCTGATGGCTTTCCTTATTTTAATGACCACGGTGGATTTGGGACTGAGTCCAGCACCCTCAGGAACTGAGAGAAGGTTGAAGAAGCTGCTCAAAGAGTCAGAAGCAAAACTCCAAGTCCCTTGGAGCATCAGTGGCCCCACTTAAGACAGGGACTGAAAAAGGCTCCCCAGGGACTGCTGAGAGCAGATCCTTGAGGCCAGGATTGCAGAAGCCAAAGGCTGTGAGCAGGGAACTGCAATGCTGAGCAAGGCCTGGGCTGGTTGGAGGCAGCAGAAAGGCCAAGGCCTGAGCCCAGGCCTAACACAGCAGGGCCTGTCCCTCCCGGGTGGCTGGGGGCTGTTCCTGGGGCAGTGGGATATGAGGGGCAGCAAGGACAAATAGCATCAACCTGCAAGCCCTGCCAGCCTGCTCAGGGAGGGCCGAGGCAGAAGCAAAGTGCAGCCCCTGCAAGGAAAGTTCCTTCTGTGGGGCCTGCAGAGGCCCTGCCCAGCCCAGGGCACAAAGGCCTGGGTGCCTCTGGCCCTGCCAGCCCTGCCCAGCCCTTGGCCATCTCTCCTGCAGGCTGTGCCCCTGTGCGTGCTGCTCCTCTGCCCTGGCCGGCTGCACACGCCCATCTCGCTGTCCCCCCAGCATTTCTCAGCCCAGCATTGCTGTGCCCTCCCTGGGCTCCCTGCACCCAGCGCTGCCGGCTCCTGGCACACAGAGCCATGGCATGGCCCAGCCTCACGCTGGGACACCTCGGCCACCAACATTCTGCCCTGGGAGGGACTTTTCTGTTTCCTCACCTCCAGGCTGAACCTTCCAGGCTGCACTTTGAGGAGGTTTCCTTCTCTTCCTACTCTCAAGGAAAGCTCTGTCTCCTGCTGTTCACAAACAGAGAAAGGCTAGTGGGAGATTTTCTGGTTAGGAGCTGCCTGGGGTACAGTGACCATGGAATTATTGAGTTTTTAAATATGCTGTTAAAGAAGGAGGGTCATCAACAAAACATCTACACTGGAGTTACAGAGAGCAGACTTTGGACTGTTGAGGATGCAGATTGAGAGAGTGCTTTCGGAAATAGCTTTTAATAACAAGGGGGTTCAGGAAAGATGAAAACATGTCAAGAAAGAAATCTTGAAGGTGGACGAGCAGTCTGTCCTGCACATTGAAATCTGAGCCAGAATGGCAAAAAGCTGGCCTGGATGGGCTCAGAGATTTTGTTGGAAATCAGGGAGAAAAAAATGAGGGGGCATCACCTTTGGAGAGAAGGGCAGGCATCTCAGAAAATGTTTAAGAATGTCTCTAAGTCATGCAGTGTTGTATTTCATTTACGTGGTTTATGTAGCACTGAGAATGGTATTTCCTCAACTCCCCTGTACCCTTGTGGTTTAGTCCTTTCCCCTTCCCCTCCACCCTGAGCTGATGGGCTGTGGTCTGGGTTCCCTCCGCCCCTGGCAGGGGGTTTAAAATTCCACTAGGCAGTCCCAATTCCTCTTTCTCCCTGGAAGCATCCTAAAATAAAAGCTTTGGAACCCTTTCGAGGGAAGGAGCCTCTTTTGGTCTTTTATCTCATTCCTGCAGGCTCAGGGCTTCCTTCTAGTACTGAGTTAGCCAGGAGGATGTCCAAGTAGAAACTGCAATGAAGAAAGAAAATTAGAATGGTAAAAGCTCTATTAAGGCCTGGCCACCTCTGTGAAGGATAACAAAAATGATTTTCTCAATACGTTAATGGCAAAAGGAGGAAGAAGGAGAACATCCTATCCTTGTTGGAGAGGGTATGGTTACCAAGGATCAGAAAAAGCTGACGTACTTAACCCCTTTGTTGCCTCACTTTTAAACAATGAAACAGGTTGTTCTCAGGACAAGTGTTCTCCTGAGTTAGTAGATGGGGACTCAGAGCAGAACACACAAAGCAGCTGGGGACCTGCTGAACCACTCAGATGCTCACGAGTGTCTCTGGGACCAGATGGGATCCATCCTAGGGGGATGAGGGAGCTGCTGCATGAGCTCCCCAAGATACTCTCCATCATTTATCATCAGCTCTGGCTCACCAGGGAGGTCCCAGAGGACTGGAGGTGCCAATGTGAGCCCATCCCCAAAGAAGGGCTGGAAGGAGGATCTGGGGAACTCCAGGCCTGTCAGCCTGACCTCAGTGCCCAGCAAGGTGATGGAACAGATCACCTTGAGTGCCATCAGAGGGCACCTACAGGATGGGTGAGGGATCAGAGCCAGCCAGTGTGGATTTCAATATCTGCATTGATGATCTGGATGAGAGCATTGATTGCACCATCAGCAAACATGCAGATGACACCAATCTGGGTGTGAGTGTGGATCTGCTGGAATGTAGGAGGGCTCTGCAGAGGGACCTGGATAGGCTGGATCCAGGGCCTAAATCCAACAAGGTGAGGTTTAACAAGACCACATGTTGGGTCCCGCACTTTGGCCACAACAACCCCTGCAGTGCTCCAGGCTGGGGACAGAGTGGCTGGACAGCGGCCAGGCAGAAACAGAGCTGGGGGCACTGATGGACAGCATGCTGGACATGAGCCAGCAGTGTGCCCAGGTGGCCAAGGAGGCCAATGGCTCCTGGCCTGGATCAGGAACGGTGTGGCCAGCAGGAGCAGGGCAGTGATTCTTCCCCTGTGCTCGGCACTTGTTGGGCAGCACCTCGAGTGCTGTGTCCAGTTCTGGGCCCCCCAATTTAGGAAGGGTGTGGAGGGTCTGGAGCGTGTCCAGAGAAGGGCAACAAGGCTGGTTAGGGGTGTGGAACACAAGTCCTGTGAGGATCAGCTGAGGGAGCTGGGGTTGTTTATCCTGGAGAAAAGTAGACTCAGGGGTGACCTTATCCCACTATACAACTTCTTGAAAGGTGATTGTTGTCTGGTGGGGGTTGGTCTCTTTCACCAGGCAACAACTGACAGAATGAGAGGACACAGTCTTAAGCTGCGCCAAGGGAAATATAGGTTGGATATTAGGAAAAAGTTTTTTATAGAAAGGGTGATAAAGTCCTGTAATGATCTTCCCTGGGTTGGTGCAGACACCATCCCTGGATGTGTTTAAAAATGAGACTGGATATGGCACTTGGTGCCATATTAAAGTTTTAGGCAGTTGTTGGTTTTGATGATCTTGATCTTCCAACCTAGTGATTCTGTGAATTCTCCTAGTCTTTCATTCAATTCTTGGTCCCTGTCCTTTCCCTGGGTCTCCGTTGCAGATGGAACCTGCTGGTGCCATTCTCACCTTTAACCCTTAATTTGAATGCAGACAGATGTTCTTGGGTGTGTTAAGCAGGTGTTGCTTAATGTTTATGTAGAATTTTTGCATCCTCGTGGCACCAAGGAGACTCTTGTGGCACTGTGGAAACTCATGGAACCAAAAATCCACTGTGACATTGGGGCAGGATGGTACCAAGGAGACCATTGTGATAGTGCAGATCCAAGGACACCATGGTGACACTATGGAAACTCATGGAACCATGGGCACTGTGACACTGCAGGGACTTATGGACTAAAGGATTGAATTGTGACTCTGCAAAACCTCATGGAACCAAAGGGCCATTGTGATGCTTCAGAGCCCTGTGGATCAAGGTAACCACAGTGACGCTGTGGGCTCCAGGGAACTAAGGGGCCATGGTGACACTGCAGGCCAATATGGAATCATGGAGATCACTGTGACACTACACAGTGTCACGGCCATTGTGACACTGTGGAGCCTCAAGGGACCAAGAGGCAGTTCTGGTACCATGGAAATTGTGGCAACTGTGTCGCCATGGAACCAAGAAGACCACTCTGACTCTACAGGACCCCATGGAACTAAGGATTAATTTAAGCGTGGGACACATGGAACCGGGTAGCCATTGTGACATTGTGAGGCTTCATGGAACCAAGGAGAACCCTGTGACACTGTGGGGCCACATGAAACAAAGAGGCAACTGTGACACTGAAGGGCTTTGTGGAACCCAGGGTCTGATGTGACACTTGCTTGGCCTCGTGGAACCAAAGAGAGCATTGTGGCACTGAACCTAATGGAATTGTTGCAAATTATAAAACTTCTAGGTTTTTTTTTTTTTATGTAACTTCAGTCAGGGATTTGTTCGCCTTTGCCCAGGAGCAGGGGAATTGAACTTTCTCTTCAAAAGACTCTGTTCACTGAGGTTGGGTGAGGCCTGATGAGTTCAACATCTACAGATTAGGAGTAGCCAGAAGATACACAGGAGGTAAATGAGCATTAATAAACATCACCCCGAGTGTGGCTGGAGACACCCGGTCTGGGAAAAGATTGGTAAGACAATCAAAGAATGAGGGCCTAATTCAGATCAAAGGGAAAGGGATCAATAACCAACAGGAGATCGAATACTAAGAACTGTGCCATTTAGATAAATTAATTTCTTCAATGAAACCTGAATTTCTTTGGCTTTTGTCTGTATAAATATGTGAAAAGCCAAGTAGAAAAACATGTGTGATGGAATGATTTTCACTGCACAAAGCAGCCATGTGTGGGTGGAATGATTTCTGTTGTACATGCTGGCCACAATAACATTCTGGCCAGAAGAAAATAATGTCTAAATTCTCTAACATTGAGAAGATATTGTAGGGGAGTTTCTTTTTTCATGCAGTTTCAGTGTCAGTCCCACTGAGGTTCATCACCAACACTGGACTCCTTGGAGGAGAGAATTGGAGGCCCTGATTGCACAGAGTTCTCAGAGACACCAAGGCAAAAGCAAAAACCCATGGCAGGGGCTCTCTGGGCTCTGCTGCCACTGTCTGTGGTTCACACTAGAAATGCAAATACTGAATTAAAAATGGTACAAACAAAGATCTTCCTGTGAACAAATTCCCAAAAATATAATATCCATGCTCGCAATAAAAACACAGGATACGGAGTGGGCTTTGATGAGTAACATCAAAAGAGCTATAAAGGAGAATGAGAGTTTATTGCTTCTGAACAGCATTCATGATGATTTTCCTCAGGTCATCCTTGAGCTCCTGGTTCCTCAGGCTGTAGATGAGGGGGTTCAGGGCTGGAGGCACCACTGAGTACAGAACGGACAAGGACAGATCCAGGGATGGGGAGGAGATGGAGGGGGGCTTCAGGTGGGCAAATGAACCAGTGCTGAGGAACAGCAAGAGCACAGCCAGGTGAGGGAGGCAGGTGGAAAAGGCTTTGTGCCGTCCCTGCTCAGAGGGGATCCTCAGCACAGTCCTGAAGATCTGCACATAGGAGAAAACAATGAACACAAAACAGCCAGAAGCTACAAAGGCAACAACAGTAAGGAGCCCAAGTTCCCTGAGAAAGGATTTGGAGCAGGAGAGTTTGAGAAGCTGTGGGATTTCACAGAAGAACTGGCCCAGGGCATCGCCATGGCACAGGGGTAGGGAAAATGTATTGGCTGTGTGCAGCAGAGCATTGAGAAAGCCACTGGCCCAGGCAGCTGCTGCCATGTGGACACAAGCTCTGCTGCCCAGGAGGGTCCCGTAGTGCAGGGGTTTGCAGATGGACACGTAGCGGTCGTAGCACATGACAGTCAGGAGATAAAACTCTGCTGAGATGAAGAACAGAAAGAAAAAGACCTGTGCAGCACATCCTGAGTAGGAGATGGTCCTGGTGTCCCAGAGGGAATTGTGCATGGCTTTGGGCACAGTGGTGCAGATGCAGCCCAGGTCAGTGAGGGCCAGGTTGAGCAGGAAGAAGAACATGGGAGTGTGCAGGTGGTGGCTGCAGGCTACGGCGCTGATGATGAGGCCGTTGGCCAGGAGGGCAGCCAGGGAGATGCCCAGGAAGAGGCAGAAGTGAAGGAGCTGCAGCTGCCGTGTGTCTGCCAATGGCAGCAGGAGGAAGTGGCTGATGGAGCTGCTGTTGGACATTTCTTCACTCTGGCCATGGGGTCCTGTTGAAGGAGGAGACAATGACAAGTCAGGGGAGACTTTGCTGAGCAATGTTCAAACGTTTTCTCCCTGCCCTGTCCATGCTGCTTTGTGCCACCCAATTTTCCTTTTTTCTGAGCCCTTCCTTCAGCCTGCAGCTCGGCTGAGATCTGGCCCCATAACTATGACAAGCTGGGGCTCTGCCCATAGACACCAAAGAATCAGCTCTGCTCTGCAGCACTGGAGTCATGGAAACAGGGAGAGGAGCCAGTCCTGGAGCACCTGGGCAAGGCAAGGAGAGAGAGATCCAGCCCTGAGGAAAAGCCTTTCCCTGGCCAGCCCTGCACAGCCCCTCCCAGGCAGCACCAGGGCAGGACAGTGGCCCTCACGCCCTGGTCAGCAGGGAATGGCACACGACAGGAGAGATGCCCTTCATGTCTGGCACTGCTCTGACAGCCCAGGAGGGCACTGAGGGCCCCGAGCTCCCAGGCTGAGGGCTGTGCTGGCTGGGAGGGGACACCAGAGCTGTGCTGCTCAGGGCAGTGTCTGCCCTGCAGGGCAGGGCTGGCAGGTGCCACATCTGCCCTGCAGCAGGGCTTCCCTCAGCACTGCCTCCCTCCCTCCCTGTCCATGGCTCTGCTGCTGGAGCTGTCCCAGTCCAAGCTGTTCCTGTGGCCCCGGGCTCCTTCCCTGCCAGAGCTGCCAGAGCCCAGCCCAGCCCCTGGGCCAGCTCTGCCCTGCAGCCGCTCGGGGCTGCAGGGATGAAAGAACAGCTCCCCCAGTCCTGGGCACCATGGACAGGTGATGCTGGGTGGATCTGGAGGCTGGGGAGGTGGAGGCACCTGCTGAGGTTCCCAGGAAAACTCAGTGTGATGGTTTAAGAGCCTCAGCCCCGGCTCCACCCTTCACAGCTGAGTTTCCATTGCCATCAAGCTGAGTCTGGGGAAAGTGGAAGCACAGAAACAGGAAAGCACAGCCTCAAGCAGGAAACCCCAGGCCTAAATGTGGTCACGAAAAGTCCCATTGGAACTGACCTGGGCATTAGCTGGATTTCTGAGCAGTCCTGGCCCACACAGCACCCTCTCCAAAGCAGGACCTGCCCTGGCAGGAGTCACTCCCTGCACCCACAGCTCCCCTCCACCGTCCATGGGGAGCTCCCAGGCAGGGTGAGAGCTGCCCCTGGCAGGTGGCACATGCCCTGGGCTGGCCAAGAGCCCTGAGGGCTGCAGGAGCTGCTCTGCAGGACAGCCCTGGGCAGCCCTGGCTGCAGCCCCAGCTTCAGCTGTCCCTGGCAGCAGGAACTGTCCTTCCCTGTCCCTCTGATGGTGTCCAGGGCAGCCCTGCTCTGCAGCACATCCTCCTCCTCCTCCTCCTGTGCCTCAGAAAAACTGGGAGAGTCCTCCTGACACATCCCCCAAGCTGTGGGCTGTGCTGGCTCCAGGAGATCCCTCCAGGAGCACAGGGAACATTGCCCTGCACCCACAGACTCACCATGTCCAGGATTGTGAAGATGTTTCCCCAAGTGAAGTCTCAGCTCAATGTCTTCCCAGTTCTGATTGCCTTTAGCCTGTCTGTGCCTGGCTCCTGTCCCCTCAGTGCCTGCAGGCAGTGCCCTCAGCCCTGCTGGGCTGGGAGAGGAGCTGCTCCTTAGCAGAAATGCCTTTTTGAAGGTTTTCTTGGTTTACCTTGGGAGCTGCCTCTGTGCCAGGAGCCCAGCCCAGTTCAGCAGCACAGGCACAGCACAAGGACTTTTAATGATGCTCTTGGGGCTTTGGTGCTGTTTACATCAGACACAGTCCCTGTGAGAGTGTTCAAAAAACTTCTCATAAACTCAACATTAAATTGAAACTTCAGTTTCTTGAAGTTTTAATGGGTCCCACTGAGAAAGTGTGCCCAGGTACCAGTAAGAGCAGAACACTGGTGGCACTGATGACAAGTGGGAACAAACAAGGGAAAGGTGTCTCTGATGCTGAGCAAACCTGGATGTGTTTCAGGAATGCAAAGGGCCAAAGCCTGAGCCCCAGGCCCTGGCAAGGCACATCCTGTCCCTCCCTCATTGCTCAGGGCTCTTCCCGGGCCACTGGGCTCTGGGGATGTGCAATGCCAAGGGCAGGACCATGGGGCAGCCCCTGCCAGGCTGCTGAGCAGGGACAAGGAGGCAATGAGGCCCCAGCACAGCAAGGCTCACTTGTCCCCTGCTGGCCAAGGGCCCAGGGCCAGCAGCCATGGCCCAAGTGCTGCAGGAGTTGGCTCTGGCAGGGCCTTTCAGCTGCTGCCCATCCCTGTGCCCTCTGCAGCCCAGGCTGTCCTACGGTGTCCATGCCCTGCGCCTCTGTCCCTGCAGGCTGTCGGCATCCCCCGGCTGCCCCACCTGGCTGGCCCCTTCCTTTGCTGACAGCTCTGTGTCCTGCCTGCCTCTGCCTGGCCACACAAAGCCTTGGCATATACCAAAAGTGTTCATTCCATTTTTACTGTGTCTGTGAACTTTTAGCACAGGAACAAGGCATGATGCAGCTGCTTTCTTAGCAGGGACGATGGGAAGTGATGAAAACATCTTGGCTCAATGTTGCAGTGATAGAGAAAACAAAGATTAAACATGAGAACTTGGTATGGGTTTTATGGAAATGGGTAAATTCTAACACACATGTAGTGACAAAATATATGAAACACACTTGTAGAATCACATGTCCACGAAAGGTTAGGAGTTATCCCACATTGGACCTGAGGCCTGAAAAAATGAAGCCCTCTTTAACATGAAATTAATGTTCAGGAGTCTTATTCTGATATTTCTGAGATTTGGTTACAGCAGAGCCTCACAGACCAAGGAGTCAACTGTGAAACTATGGAACCTCAAGGAGCAAATGGGCTTTTGACATTGTGGGAGCTCATGGAACCAAAATCCATTTCAAGAGAGTGGGGCCACATGGAACCTATGGTCCCATGTGACACTGCAGATCCAAGGAGACCATTGTGGCACTGAGAAACCTCATGGAACCAAAAGCCCATTGTGACAGAGAAAGGCCTCATGGAACCAAGGGGCTATTGTGACACTGTGGGGCCACATGGAACCAATGGTCCATTGTTGTACTGCAGATCCAAGGAGGCCATGGTGACACTGTGGAACCTCCTGCAACCATGGGTGCATTGTGACCCTGCAGGGCCTCACAGAACCAAGGAGTCCATTGTGACACTGCAGAACCTCACGGAACCAAGGTGACCATGTTATACCACAGAACCTCGTGGAACAAACGGTCCATGGTGACACTGCAGAACTGTTGCTTAGAGTAGGAAAGCTCATGGAACCAGAAGTCCATTGCGACCAAGCCGCCATTGTGGCACTGTGGATTCAAGGAGACCATTGTGACACTGAGGAACCTCATGGAACCATGGGCCCATTGTTACACTGTGGGGACTCATGAAACCCAAGGTCCATTGTGGCATTGCAGGGCCTCATGGAACAATGGAGACTATTTTGAATCAGAATCACAGAATTTAAAAGGTTGGAAAACCCCTGTGAGCTCATCAAGTCCAACCTATGACCTAACATCACCTCATCAACTAAACCATGGCTCTGAGTGCCATGTCCAGGCATTTTTAAAATGCCTCCAGGGACGGTGTCTCCACCACCTCCCTGGGCAGAAGATTCCAGTGCCCAATCACTCTTTCAGTGAAAGGGGCATTCTCACACTACAGATCCAAGGGTACCATATGCAAAAAATATGCATAATGGAGCCAAGGGTGCATTGTGACACAGCAGGGCCTCATGAAACCACAGAGGCCATTTTGACAATTTAAGGCTTTGTCAAATCAAAGGGCCATTTTGGCTCTTCAGGGCCTTATGAAACCAAGGAAACCATTGTGACACTGTGGGGTTCAATGAAACCAAGGGGCCATTGTGACACTGAGGGTTCTCGTGGAATCCATGGTCTGTTGTGACACTGAAGGGCCTTATGGAATCACAGAGACTCTTGTGACACTTTGTGGCCCTATGGAACCAAGGAGTCCTTTGTGACACTGCAGGGCCTCATGGAATCCTGGAGACCATGATGACACTTTGAGGCCTCATTAAATCAAGGGGCTCTGCATTACCTTGCTGAACCAAAGAGATCCTTCTGCCTTTGTGAGTCCCCATGGAGCCAAGGGTCCATTGTGATACTGTGGTGTGGGAAATGCAGGCACAGAGAGCTCTCAGGGCCTTGTGCATACAGGCTCAGAGACAGAGACGGGTTAAAGGTTTGACCTAAGACCTTGGAGAAGGCTTAGATTATTAGAGCATTAAAGTGAAACAGACATGAAACAAGAATACAAGTTGGTAGTTTAAGTAAAAATGTATTTTAAGCAAACATATGTATTATGTAAGCAAAACAATATATTAAATAGGATAGTAAAAAATTTTAAACTTTAGCAGTAGAACCTGTTATAAAGTTAGTTAGAAGTTTATGATGTATCAATGTAAGTTTGTGAAGTGTTATATGATTGGTTGAAAAATGATGCATTTCTGCAAAGCCATGAGAAGTAAAGCAATTAATGATTGGTGTAAAAGAAGGTCAGTATTTGAGGAAGAATTTGATTGGCTAAAAAACTAAAATAAAGCATTGTAGCTATGAAGGCATCTTCTGATATTATGGCATTGGAGCTAACAGCTTTAATGTCTCCCCATTCTATGAGACTCATGCAATAAAGCAATAAACCATCTTTTGCAATGTCTGCCAGTTGCCCCATCTCGTATATAATATTAATGTCCCAAGAGGGATTTAAGGACATCATATTTACCCTATTGAAACCAATGGGGATATAAGGACAAGAAGTCTACCTTACTAAAATTGGTACAAATTTAGGGACACTAAGTTTACCCCATTTAAGTCAATTGGGATCTATGGACACCAGGTCTACCCGATTGAATCAAAAGGGATTTAGGGACACCAGGTCTACCCCTTAAAGTCAGTGGGGATTGTGCAGCAATTTGGTGCTAAAATGGGGAAATGTGGGGAAATCTTGGGCTGAATTCTGGGAATTTCTGCTCCAGGATGGCAGTGCTGATGCTCTGGAAGCCCTGGATGAATTCCTGGAAGCCAATCCATAATCCATGATCCCAGAGCTGCAGATCATGCTGGAGCTGTGCCTCCAGGTAAGCCCAAAAATCTCCGATTTCAGCCCAGAATCTGGGAATTCTGAGCCCAAAATCTGGATTTTTGCCACCAAAAATTTTGGGACATCAGGCCTACCCATTGAAGTCAATGTGGATTTAGTGACATCAGGTCTACCGATCAATAGGGCTTGATGGGGAAGGGTTACTGGTTAAACTGGGAGCACTTTAAGGGCTAAGGGGAGGCACTGGGGAAGGACCTGGAACCACTGAGGGGGAGCTGGAAGCACTGGAAGAGAGGAAAAGGGCAAACTGGGAAAACTGGGGCTCTACTCTTTGCACTGGGAGAACTAGGAGGGCAAATT
>JAREIS010001689.1:0-17339 GCA_030060385.1 Muscicapa striata striata
AATGAGGAAAATTTGGGGAAAAAGTGAGAAAAAAGGGAGAAAAACTCGGAAAAAGGAAAAGCAGGAAAAGTGGGGAAAATGCAAAAAAAGCAAGAAAATTTGGGGGTGAGAAAAAGTGGGGGAAAAGTGAAAAAGTGGAGAAAAAACGTGAAAATTTGAGAGAAAAGTGGGAAAAAAATAATTTAAAAAGTGTGGGAAAAACCGGGAAAAAGAAGGAAAAAAGGAAAAAAATGTGGGGGGAAAAAGCAGGGAAAAAGTGGCTGAAAAATGGGAGAAGAGGAAAATAAGGGGAAAAGCAGGAAAAGAGCAGGAAAGAAGTGGAAAAATAGGGAAAAGTCGGGAAAATAGGAAATTGGGAAAATAAATTGGGAAAAGTGAGAAAAGCGGAGAAAAACTCGGAAAACAGAAAGAGCAGGAAAAAAGTGGGGAAAATGCAAAAAAAAAGCAAGAAAATTTGGGGGTGAGGTGGGAAAAAAGTGGGGAAAAAAGTGAAAATTTGAGAGAAAAGTGGGGAAAAAATAATGAAAAAAGTGTGGAAAAAACCGGGAAAAAGAAGGAAAAAAGGAAAAAATGGGGAAAAAAGCAGGGAAAAAGTGGCTGAAAAATGGGAGAGAAGCGGGAAAATAAGGGGGGAAAAAGTGGTAAAACAGGAGGAAAAAATAGGGAAAAGTGGGAAAAAAGTGAGGGAAAATTGGGAAAAGTGAGAAAAAAAGCGGGAGAAAAACTCGGGAAAAAGCAGGAAAAGTGGGGAAAATGCAAAAAAGAAAGCAAGAAAATTTGGGGGTGAGGTGGGAGAAAAGTGGGGAAAAAGTGTGAAAAAACGTGAAAATTTGAGAGAAAAGTGGGGAAAAAATAATGAAAAAAGTGTGGAAAAACCGGAAAAAAAGAAGGAAAAAGGAACAAAATGGGGAAAAATAGGAGAAAAAGTGGCTGAAAAATGGGAGAGAAGCGGGAAAATAAGGGGGGGAAAAATTAGTAAAAGAGCAGGAAAAAGTGGGAAAATTATGAAAAGCAAATGAGGGAAAATTTGGGGAAAAGTGAGAAAAAAGGAGAAAAACTGAAAACAGGGAAAAGTGGGGAAATGCAAAAGCAAGAAAATGAAGAAAGAGGTTGAGGGGGAATAAAAAGTGAGGGAAAAGTGGGGAAAACGTGAAAATCTGAGAGAAAAGTGGGGAAAAATAATGAAAAGTGTGGAAAACCGGGAAAGAAGGAAAAAGTGTGGAAAATGTGAAAAAGTAGAAAATTAGAAAACACAAAAAAGAGGACAGGTCCTCTTATAGATTTATTTGGGTTTTTTTTTTTTAATTTTGGGATTTTGAATTTTGGGAATTCTACTGGGAAATGCAGTTGGAGGCGGAGACGAAGCGGCCGGTGTAGTGGATGTGGCAGCGAACGACGTTGTTGGTGAAATCTGATTCCAACACCAAATATTTGGGATTGACCTGGACCGAAAATGCAGGGAAAATCGGGAAAATTCCTGGGAATAAAATAAAATAAAATAAAATAAAATAAAATAAAATAAAATAAAATAAAATAAAGAAAAAAAAAGGAAAATCAGGGAAAATCCTAAAAAGGAAAAGGAAAATCAGGGTGGATATGCCAAAATGGGGAAATGGAAAATCAAAGGTGGAAATAAATTTTAAAAATTAAAATTAAAAAAAGGAAATCAGGGAAAATCCTAAAAAGCAAAAGGGAAAATAAGAAATTCAAAATGGGGAAATGGGAAAATCAGGGGGGAAATAAATAAAAAAAAATAAAATAAAATAAAATAAAATAAAATAAAATAAAATAAAATAAAAAAAAGAAAAAAAGAAAAAGGAAAATCAGGGAAAAATCTTAAAAAGCAAAAGGGAAAATCAGGGTGGATATGCCAAAATGGGGAAATGGGAAAATCAAGGTGGAAATAAATAAATAAAAAAAAAAAATAAAAAAAAAAAAGGGAAATCAGGAAAAATCCCAAAAAGTAGAAGAGAAAATCAGGGGGAAATAAAAATAATAAAAAAAAAAAAAAAAATTTAAAAGAAGGGAAAATCAGGGGCAAAATCCCAAAAAGTAAAAGGGAAAATCAGGAGGGGAATTCCAAATGGGGAAATGGGAAAATCAGGGGGGAAATAAATAAAATAAAATAAAATAAAATTTAAAAAAATAAAAAAGAAAAAGAAAAAAAAAAGAAAAAAGGAAAATCAGGGAAAAATCCTAAAAAGCAAAAAGGAAAATCAGGGTGTATATGCCAAAATGGGGAAATGGGAAAATCAATGAAATTAAAAAAAAAGGAAATCAGGGAAAAATCCCAAAAAGTAAAAAGAGAAAATCAGGTGGGAAAAAAAAAAAAAAAATTAAAAAAAGGGAAAATCAGGGGCAAAATCCCAAAACGTAGAAGGGAAAATCAGGGGGGGAATTCCAAAATGGGGAAATGGGAAAATCAGGAGGAAAATAAATTAAAAAAATTAAAATTTGAAAAAAAAATTTGAAAAAAAGGGAAAATCAGGGGGAAAATCCCAAAAAGTAAAAGGGAAAATCAGGGGGGAAATCCCAAAATGGGGAAATGGGAAAATCAAGGCGGAAATAAATAAAAATTAAAAAAAATTAAAAAAAGGGAAATCAGGGGCAAAATCCCAAAAAGTAAAAGGGAAAATCAGGGGGGGAATTCCGAAATGGGGAAATGGGAAAATCAGGGAAAAATCCCAAAAATAAACAGGGAAAAGAGAAGAGAGAGGGAGAAAAAAATTATCAGTGAAAGGGAGATTAGGGAAAAAAATCCCCAAACTTAACAAGGAAATGGAAAATCAGGGGAAAAAATCCCAAAAATAAACAGGGAAAAGGGAAAATAAAAAGGGAAAAAAATCCCAAAATTTACCTGGGAAATGGGAAAATCAAGGAAAAGATCCCAAAATAAATAGGGAAATAAGAATGGAAAAAAACCCCAAAAAACTAGAAAATAAACAGGGGGAAAATAAATCCCAAAATCCCAAAATTAACAGGGAAAAACCCCAAAAATGGAGGGAAAATGGGAAAAAAAGGGGGAAAAATGGGGAAAAAATGGAGAAAAATATGGGCAAAAAATGGGATTAGAAAAGGGACAAAGGGTCCCTTCAGGTCGTAACAGCCCGGGCTGAGAGGCTGAAGAAAATGGGGTGAAAAGTGGAAAGTGGGAAAACGGGAAAAGGGGGAAATAAAAGGGGAAAAAGGAGGGAAAAAATGGGGAAATGGAGGAAAAATGGAAAAAAGGAAAAAATGGACAAAAATGGAGAAAAAAGGATGAGAAAATGGTCAAAAAGGGTCTCTTGTCAGAACAGCCCGGGCTGAGAGCCTGGGAAATGGGGGAAAAGTGGGAAATTGGGAAAAATGGGAATAAAAGGGGAAAAAGGAGGGGGGAAAAATGGGGAAAATGGAGGAAAAATGGGAAAAAATGGAGAAAATGGAAAAATATGGAAAAATGGATTAAAAGGGACAAGAGGTCCTGGTGAAAGCCGGACATGAGCAAGAAATGGGAAAAGTGGAAATGGAAAATGGGTAAAGGGGAAAGAGGAAAATGGGGAAATGAGAAAATGGGAAAAAGGGAAAATGGGAAAAAAATGGAGAAAAAAAGGATGAGAAAATGAACAAAGGGTCCTCGTGTGTAAAGTCCAGCTGAACCTGGAATGGAAAGGAAATGGGAAAAATGGGAAAAGGGAAAAAAATGGAAAAAGGGAAAATGGGAAAAATGGAAAAATGAGAAAAATGGGAAAAATGAGAAAATGGACAAAATGGGATTAAAAAGGGACAAAGGTCCCTGGTGTCGTAAACCGGCTGGAGGCTGGGAAATGGGGAAAAGTGGGAAATGGGAAAAATGGGATAAAGGAAAAGAGGAAAAATGGGGAAATGGAGAAAATGGAAAATGGGGAAAAAATGGGAAAATGGAGAAAAAAGGATGAGAAAATGAACAAAGGGTCCCTTGGTGTCGAAAGCCGCTGAGAGCCTGGGAAATGGGGAAAGTGGAAATGGGAAAATGGGATAAAAGGGAAAAAGAGGGAAAATGGGGAAATGGAGGAAAATGGAAAATGGGAAAATGGAAAAATGGAGAAAAAGGATGGATTAAAAGGGACAAAGGGTCCCTGTTGTAACAGCCGGCTGAGAGCCTGGGAATGGGGAAAAGTGGAAATTGGGAAAATGGAATGAAAGGGGAGAAAGGAGAAAATGGAAATGGGAAAATGGGAAATGGGAAAATGGAAAAATGGAGAAAATGGAGAATGGATTAAAAGGACAAAGGGTCCCATGGTGTGTAACAGCCGGGCTGAGAGCCTGAGAAATGGGGAAAAGTGGAAATTGGGAAAATGGGAGAAAGGGAAAAAGAGGGAAAATGGGAAATGGGAAAAATGATGGGGAAAAAAATGGGAAAAATGGAAAAAATGGAGAAAAATGGGATTAAAAAAGAGACAAAAGGGTCCCCTTGGTGTCGTAACAGCCCGGGCTGAGAGCCTGGGGAAATGGGGAAAAAGTGGGAAATTGGGAAAAAATGGAGAGAAATGGGACAAAGAGAGAAAAAGAAGGAAAATATGGGAAAAAATGGGGAAAATGAGGAAAAATGGGGGAAAATAGGAAAAAAATGGGGAAAAAATGGAGGAAAAATGGGATTAAAAAAGGGACAAAAGGGTCCCCTCGGTGTTGTAACAGTCGGGCTGAGAGTCTGGGGAATGGGGGAAAAGTGGGAAATTGGGAAAAATGGGAAAAAATGGGAAAAGGAGAGAAATGGGAAAAAATGGGGGAATGGGAAAAAAATGGAGAAAAATGGGAAAAAAATTGAGAAAAATATGGGCAAAAATGGAGAAAAATATGGACAAAAAATGGGATTAAAAAAGGGACAAAGGGTCCCCTTGGTGTTGTAACAGCCCGGGCTGGGAGGCTGAGGAAAATGGGGGAAAAAGTGGGAAAATGGGAAAAAATGGGAATAATAGAGGAAAAAAAGAGGGGAAAAATGGGGAAATGGGGAGGAAATGGGAAAAAGGGGGAAAAATGGGAAAAAAATGGGATTAAAAAGGATGAGAAAATGGTCAAAAGGGTCCCCTTGGTGTTGTAACAGCCCGGGCTGAGAGCCTGGGGAAATGGGGGAAAAGTGGGAAAATGGGAAAAATGGGAATGAAAAGGGAAAAGGAGAGAAATGGGAAAAAATGGGGAAAATGGGAAAAAATGGAGAAAAATGGGAAAAAATGGGAAAAAATGGGAAAAAAATGGGGAAAAAATGGGAAAAAAATGGGAAAAAAATGGGAAAAAAATGGGAAAAAATGGACAAAATATGGACAAAAAGTCCCCTTGGTGTCGTAAGAGCCCGGGCTGAGAGCCTGAGGAAAATGGGGAGAAAAAGTGGGAAAATGGGAAAAATGGGAAGAAAAGGGGGAAAAGGAGAAAAATGGGGGAAAAAAAGGGAAAGCAGGACAAAAAAAGGACCAAAAGGGAAAAAGGGACTGAAAGGGACCAAAAGGGACAAAAAGGGACAAAAAAGGGAGGAGAAGGGGTGAAAAAGGGACCAAAGTGACAAAAAGTGACCAAAGAAGTGACAGAAGTGACAAAGGCGCTGTCCCCACGGTGTCACCTGGGTGTGGTCGATGAAGGGCCAGTGCCACAAATGGGGACAAAAGGGACCAAAAGGGACAAAAAGTGACAAAAGGGGGGGAGGAAGGGGACTGCAGGTGACCAAGGGAGTGGCAGAAGTGACAAAGGCGGTGTCACCTGGGTGTGGGCGGTGCAGGCGTAGCGCTTGAGGTGGCCGAAGTCGCAGGTGGTGTCCTCGAGGCAGAAGCTGGCCTTGTGTCCCTCGGCCACCCGGCGGCCTGAGGTGACATCCAGCAGGTCGTAGTGGCTGAACTCTGCCATGCTGTGGTAGTGCCTGGGGACACCATGGGGACACCGTGGGGACACTCAGGGGACACTCAGGGGACACTCAGGGGACAGTCAGGGGACACTCAAGAGAGAGTCGGGACACTCTGGGACAATCGGGGGACACTCTGGGGACAGTGGGGACAATCAGAGGACAGTCAGGGGACAGTCAAGGGACACTCAGGGGATGCTCAGGGGACATTCAGGGGACACTCAGGACACTCAGGATACTCAGGGGACAGTTAGGGGACACTCAGGCGACAATTGGGACAATCAGGGGACACTCAGGACACTCAGAGGGTACTCAGGGGACACTCCAGGGACACTCAGGGGACAATTGGGACACTCAGGGGACAGTTAGGGGACACTCAGGGGACAGTCAGGGCACATTCACGGGGCAGTCAAGGGACATTCAGGGGACACTCGGGACACTCAGAGGGTACTCAGGGGACAGTTAGGGGACATTCAGGGGACAGTGGGGACACTCGGGGATACTCAGGGGACACTCAGGGGACAGTGGGGACAAGCAGGGGACACTATGAGGTCCCAAACTGGGAAATGCCGCTGAAATGCCACTAAAAGCCCTGGAGCTGCCACCAGAGCGAGGGGACAGCTTGGGCTGGGGACACTCACTGGTGGCAGCTGCGCCACTGCCACCATCATGGTGGCTTTGGGGACAAAGAGCCCAAGGAAGGTGACACCAACCCGAACGAGACCCCAAAGCAACGTCACCAAATGGGGAAATGTCACCGGAACGCCACTGGGAGGTGTCAGCAGAGGGAGGGGACAGGCTGGGGACAGGTGGGGACACTCACTGGTGGCAGCTGTGCCACTGCCACCAACGCAGTGGCCTTGGGGACATTAACTCTGGGAGTGTGGTGGCTTTGGGGACAAGGAGCCCAAGAAAGGTGACACCAACGCAAATGAGACCCCAAGAAGTGACACAAAACAGGAAATTCCATGGAAAACACCAGAACTGTCACCAGAGGGGGCTTGGTGGCAGGGACGGGGCTGGGGACACGCAGGGGTGGCAGCTGTGCCACTGCCACCAACATGGTGGCTTTGGGGACAAAGAGCAGAGGGAAGACCCCAGAACGAAGCCACCAAATGGGGAAATGTCACTGAAACGCCACTAGGAGGTGGCAGCAGAGGGAGGGGACAGCTGGGGACAGGCGGGGACACTCACTGGTGGCAGCTGCGCCACTGCCACCAACATGGTGGCTTTGGGGACAAAGAGCCCAAGGAAGGTGACACCAACCCGAACAAGACCCCAAAGCAACGTCACCAAATGGGGAAATGTCACCGAAACGGCACTAGGAGCTGTCAGCAGAGGGAGGGGACAGCTGGGGACACTCACTGGTGGCAGCTGCACCACTGCCACCAACGCAGTGGCCCTGGGGACATTAACTCCGCGAGTGTGGTGGCTTTGGGGACAAAGAGCCCAAGGAAGGTGATACCAACCCGAACGAGACCCCAAGAAGTGACACAAAACAGCAAATTCCATGGAAAACATCAAAACTGTCACCAGAGGGGGCTTGGTGGCAGGGACGGGGCTGGGGACACGCAGGGGTGGCAGCTGTGCCACTGCCACCAACATGGTGGCTTTGGGGACAAAGAGCAGAGGGAAGACCCCAGAACGAAGCCACCAAATGGGGAAATGTCACTGAAACGCCACTAGGAGCTGGCAGCAGAGGGAGGGGACAGGTGGGGACAGGGATGGGGACATGCAGTGGTGGCAGCTGCGCCACTGCCACCATCATGGTGGCTTTGGGGACAAAGAGCCCAAGGAAGGTGACACCAACCCGAATGAGACCCCAAAGCAACGTCACCAAATGGGGAAATGTCACTGAAAGGCCACTAGGAGCTGCCAGCAGAGGGAGGGGACAGCTGGGGACACTCACTGGTGGCAGCTGCACCACTGCCACCAACGCAGTGGCCCTGGGGACATTAACTCCGCGAGTGTGGTGGCTTTGGGGACAAAGAGCCCAAGGAAGGTGACACCAACGCAAACGAGACCCCAAGAAGCGACACAAAATACGAAATTCCATGGAAAACACCAGAACTATCACCAGAGGGGGCTTGGTGGCAGGGACGGGGCTGGGGACACGCAGGGGTGGCAGCTGTGCCACTGCCACCATCATGGTGGCTTTGGGGACAAGGAGCCCAAGGAAGGTGACACCAACCCAAATGAGACCCCAAAGCAACGTCACCAAATGGGGAAATGTCACTGGAACGGCACTGGGAGCTGCCAGCAGAGGGAGGGGACAGGCGGGGACAGGGCTGAGGACACTCACTGGTGGCAGATGTGCTACTGCCACCAACGCAGTGGCCTTGGGGACATTAACTCTGGGAGTGTGGTGGCTTTGGGGACAAAGAGCCCAAGGAAGGTGACACCAACACAAACGAGATCCCAAAGCAACGTCACCAAATGGGGAAATGTCACCGGAACGCCACTAGGAGGTGGCAGCAGAGGGAGGGGACAGCTGGGGACAGGCGGGGACAGGCGGGGACAGTTGGGGACGGCTGGGGACACTCACTGGTGGCAGCTGTGCCACTGCCATCAACATGGTGGCTTTGGGGACAAAGAGCCCAAGGAAGGTGACACCAACCCGAACGAGACCCCAAAGCAACGTCACCAAATGGGGAAATGTCACTGGAACGGCACTGGGAGGTGTCAGCAGAGGGAGGGGACAGGCGGGGACAGGCGGGGACAGGCGGGGACAGTTGGGGACGGCTGGGGACAGGCGGGGACACTCACTGGTGGCAGCTGTGCCACTGCCAGCGGTGGCGGGGCTGGCTGGGCAGGAAATCGGCCGTGCCCTGGTTCTTGACGCGCTGCGGGAAGCGCAGCAGCACCCGCACGTCGTAGTCGGTGGATTCGGCCGCGTACGCCGTGCTGGGGACACGGGGACAACGGGGACGGTGGGGACAGCGGGGACAGTGGGGATAATGGGGACAGTGGGGACAGTGGGGGTAATGGGGACACGGGGACAACGGGGACAGTGGGGACAGCAGGGACAATGGGGATAATGGGGACAGTGGGGACAGTGGGGACAGTGGGGACAGTGGGGACAGTGGGGACAGTGGGGATAATGGGGACAGTGGGGGTTATGGGGACAGTGGGGACAGTGGGGACAACAGGGACAGTGGGGGTAATGGGACAATGGGATAATGGGATAATGGGGACAGTGGGGGTAATGGGGATAAAGGGGACAACGGGGACAGTGGGGACAGTGGGGACAATGGGATAATGGGGATAATGGGGATAATGGGGACAATGGGGATAGTGGGGACAGTGGGGACAGTGGGGACAGTGGGGACAGTGGGGACAGTGGGGACAGTGGGATAATGGGGACAGTGGGGGTTATGGGGACAGTGGGGACAGTGGTGTTTCCCCCCGGGACAGGCAGGACGGAGGGCAGAAGCCATCCCGGCGCTGTTGCTGCTCCCGGCGCCTTTTCCGTTCCCTTTCCCATTTCCCATTTCCCTTTTTCTGTTCCCTTTCCCATTTCCTGTTCCCTTTCCCATTTCCCGTTCCCTTTCCCTTTTCCCATTTCCCTTTTTCTGTTCCCTTTCCCATTTCCTGTTCCCTTTCCCATTTCCCATTTCCCGTTCCCTTTCCCATTTCCCATTTCCCCGTTTCCCTTTCCCTTTTCCGTTGTCATTTTTCTGTTTCCATTTTCCAGTTTCCTTTTTCTTCTTTCCTTCCCTCTTTTTATCCCATTTTTCCTTTCTCCCCTTTCTCCCCTTTCTCCCCTTTCCCTCCCTCACTCCCTCACTCTCTCTCCCACTCCCAAGAATCCCATATTTTCCATTCCCGGGAATCCCATCTCTCCCATTCCCAGGAATCCTCTCCCATTCCCAGGAATCCATCCCATCTCTCCCATTCCCGGGGATCCTCCCTCTCCCATTCCCAGGATTCCTCTCTCTCCCATTCCCAGGAATCCCACATCCCCCATTCCCAGGAATCCTTCCTCTCCCATTCCCAGGATTCCCATCTCTCCCATTCCCAGGAATCCTCTCCTATTTCCAGGATTCCATCTCTCCCATTTCCGGGAATCCCATTTCTCCCATTCCCAGGAATCCTCCCTCTCCCATTCCCAAGAATCCATCCCATCTCTCCCACTCCCAGGAATCCTTTCCCATTCCCAGGAATCCTCTCCCATTCCTAGGAATCCTCCCTCCCCCACTCCCAGGATTCCTCTCTCTCGCATTCCCAGGAATTCCATCTCTCCCATTCCCAAGATTCCCATCTCCCCCATTCCCAGGAATCCTCTCCCATTCCCAGGAGTCCCATCTCCCTCATTCCCAGGAATCCATCCCATCTCTCCCATTCCCGGGGATCCTCCCTCTCCCATTCCCAGGAATCCTCCCTCCCCCACTCCCAGGATTCCTCTCTCTCGCATTCCCAGGAATTCCATCTCTCCCGTTCCCTGGAATTCCATCTCTCCCATTCCCAGGAGTCCCATCTCCCTCATTCCCGGGAATCCTCCTCTCCCATTCCCAGGAATCCTCCCTCCCCCACTCCCAGGATTCCTCTCTCTCCCATTCCCAGGAATCCCACATCCCCCATTCCCAGGAATCCCATCTCTCCCATTCCCAGGAATCCCATCTCTCCCATTCCCTGGAATTCCATCTCTCCCATTCCCAGGAGTCCCATCTCCCTCATTCCCGGGAATCCTCCCTCTCCCATTCCCAGGAATCCCACCTCTCCCGTTCCCAGGGATCCATCCCACCTCTCCCATTCCCAGGGATCCATCCCACCTCTCCCATTCCCAGGAATCCCATCTCTCCCATTCCCAGGAATTCCATCTCTCCCATTCCCAGGAATTCCATCTCTCCCATTCCCAGGAATCCTCCCTCTGCCATTCCCAGGGATCCCATCTCCCCCATTCCCAGGAATCCTCTCCCATTCCCGGGAATTCCATCTCTCCCATTCCCAGGAATCCTCTCCCATTCCCAGGAATCCATCCCATCTCTCCCATTCCCAGGAATCCTCCCTCCCCCACTCCCAGGATTCCTCTCTCTCCCATTCCCAGGATTCCCATCTCTCCCATTCCCAGGAATCCTCTCCTATTTCCAGGATTCCATCTCTCCCATTCCTGGGAATCCCATTTCTCCCATTCCCAGAAATCCTTTCCCATTCCCAGGAATCCCATCTCTCCCATTCCCAGGAATTCCATCTCTCCCATTCCCAGGAATCCTCCCTCTGCCATTCTCAGGGATCCCATCTCCCCCATTCCCAGGAATCCTCTCCCATTCCCGGGAATTCCATCTCTCCCATTCCCAGGAATCCTCCCTCTCCCATTCCCAGGAATCCATCCCATCTCTCCCATTCCCAGGAATCCTTTCCCATTCCCAGGAATCCCATCTCCCCCATTCCCAGGAATCCTCTCCCATTCCTGGGAATCCATCCCATCTCTCCCATTCCCAGGAATCCATCCCATCTCTCCCATTCCCAGGAATCCATCCCATCTCTCCCATTCCCAGGGATCCATCCCATCTCTCCCATTCCCAGGGATCCCTCCCCCCTGGCCATTCCCGGGATCCCGTCTCACCTGGCCAGGCAGCGCTCCTCGGCGGCGCAGCGCAGCGAGTACAGGTGAGCTCTCTGCACGTACGTGGAGGCCTGGACATAGCTGGGGTCCGGGACCAGATCCGGGAGACCTGCCGGGGACACGGGGACAGCGCTGGGGACACCCCCTGGGGACATCCCCTGGGGACACAGCTCCTGGAGCCTGGATGGAGCTGGGATCCGGGATCGGATCCGGGAGATCTGCCAGGAAAATGGGGACAGGAGCTGGGGACACCTGGGATGGGGACCAGGAGACCTGCCAGGAAAATGGGGACAGGAGCTGGGGACACCTGGGATCGGGTCTGGGGACCTGACAGGAAAATGGGGACAGGAATTAGGGATAGGGATTGGGGACACCTGGGATCAGGTCCATTAGATCTGACAGGAAAATGGGGACAGGAGCTGGGGACACCTGGGACCGGGTCTGGGGACACCTGGGATCAGATCCCGGAGACCTGACAGGAAAATGGGGACAGGAGCTGGGGACAAGGATTGGGGACAGGGATTGGGGACACCTGGGATCAGATCCAGGAGACCTGCCAGGAAAACGGGAACATTTCTGGGGACAGGGATTGGGGACATCCAGGATCAGATGTGGGACATGAGCTGGGAATATGGGGACAGGGACTGGGGACATCTGGGATCAGGTCCAGGACACCTCCTGGGAAAATGGGGACATCACTGGGGACAGGGATTGGGGACATCCGGGATCAGACTGGGGGACCTGCTGGGAAAGGAGGGACATCCCTGAGCACAGGGACAGCTCCTGGGGACAAGGACTGGGGACAGGGACATCCCCTGGGATTGGGGACACAGCTCCGGGAGGTCTGGACACATTTGGGATCTGGGAATGTCCATGGGGACATCCCTGGGGACAGGGACTGGGGACACGGGATCCAGGACCAAGCACGGGGACATCCATGGGGACAGGGGACACAGGATCCGGGAATGTCCACGGGGACATCCCTGGGGACAGGGACTGGGGACACGGG
The DNA here is from genome assembly GCA_030060385.1 of Muscicapa striata striata. Classification (NCBI taxonomy): domain Eukaryota; kingdom Metazoa; phylum Chordata; class Aves; order Passeriformes; family Muscicapidae; genus Muscicapa; species Muscicapa striata. The sequence goes on from JAREIS010001689.1 coordinate 12,421, forward strand.
ACCTGGGAATGTCCATGGGGACATCCCTGGGGACAGGGATTGGGGACACGGGACCTGGGAATGTCCATGGGACATCCCTGGGGACAGGGACATCCCTGGGGACAGGGACTGGGGACACGGGACCTGGGAATGTCCGTGGGGACATCCCTGGGGACAGGGATTGGGGACACAGGATTCGGGAATGTCCGTGGGGACATCCTTGGGGACAGGGACTGGGGACACGGGATTCGGGAATGTCCATGGGGACATCCTTGGGGACAGGGACTGGGGACACGGGACCTGGGAATGCCCATGGGGACATCCCTGGGGACAGGGACATCCCTGGGGACAGGGACTGGGGACACGGGACCTGGGAATGTCCATGGGGACATCCCTGGGGACAGGGACATCCCTGGGGGACAGCGACTGAGGACACGGGACCTGGGAATGTCCATGGGGACATCCTTGGGGACAGGGATTGGGGACACGGGACCTGGGAATGTCCATGGGACATCCCTGGGGACAGGGACATCCCTGGGGACAGGGCTCTGTCGCTCCCCGCAGCTCCCCGTCCCCGCAGCCCGGGGTCAGTCCCGGTCCCAGCCCCGCCAGGTTTTCCCAATTTCCAGCTGGAAAATCCGCCGGTCCCTCCCTCCCTCCCTCCCTCCCGTCCCTCGGGCACATCCCGAGCCTCCATTTCCCGCTCCGGCCGCTCCCCGGGAAGCCATTCCCAGCTCCGGCCCGGGATGGTCCCTGCGACACGCGGGGACAGCCGGTGACAACCCCCGGAGCAGCAGGATCCCGGCTCCCTGCCCTCGTCCCCGCTTTTCACCCCCAAACGGCGGGAAAGCGGCGTTATCCCTGCCTTTATCCCTCCTCTCCTGGAATTCCAGACAATTCCCTGGGATTGGACAGAGGGATGCAGGGGCAGGCGGGGCCGCCTCGGTTTCCCGAGTTTATGGAATCGGAGCTGGAATTCTGCCCCTTCCCAAAGGCTCCTCCAGCACCTGGAATTGTCCTGGAATCAGTGCCTCGGGGAGGATCGGGATGGGGGGATTCACCAGGTGCTCCGTGCCTCAGTTTCCCTCCTCCCGGTCCTATCCCCATTCCCATCCCCGCTTCATTTCCATCCCCTTTCCTATCCCCACCCCACTCCCATAAACTTCATCCCTATTCCCATTCCCATTCCATACCCACAGTCTTTATCCCCATCCCCATTCCCAAAATCCTCACTCTTCCCTATTCCTTTTCCAATCCCAATAATCTTCGTTCCCATCCCCACCCCATTCCCATAAACTCCATCCCTATCCCCGTTCCCTTCCCACTCCCACAACCTTTATCCCCATCCCTATTCCCAAAATTTCCACCCCCATTCCCATCCTTATCCCTGTTCCTATCCCAATTATCTTCACCCCCATCCCTGATCCCATCCCTGTTCCCACAATCCCCATCCCCATTCCCATCATCTTCATCCCTATCCCCAATCCCATCCCCCATTCCCAAAATCCCCATTCCCAAAATCCCCATTCCCAAAATCCTCATTCCCATCCTGTCCCCAGCCCTCTCCCCATTCCCATAATCCCCATCCCTATCCCATTCCCAAATCCATTTCCACCCCTTCCTATCCCCCTAAGGTCCCCCATTTCCCGGCCCAATTCCCCATTTTTCCCCCCATTTTCCCCCTGTTTTTCCTGATTTTCCACGTTTTCCTCAATTTCCCCCCATTTTTCCCTGTTTTCCCCTCTTTTTTTCCCATTTTTCTCTGTTTTTTCCTATTCCCCCAATTTCCCCCCATTTTTTCCTGTTTTTCCTCATTTTTCCCCATTTTCTGCTTTTTTCCCATTTTCCCCATTTTTCCCTGTTTTCCCCTCTTTTTTTCCCATTTTTCTCCATTTTCCTCATTCCCCCCATTTCCCCCCATTTTTCTGTTTTCCCCCATTTCCCCCCATGTTCCCCCATTTTTCCTTTTTTCCACATTTCCCCCCATTTTCCTTAATTTTTCCTCATTTTTCCCCATTTTCCGCTTTTTCCCCCATTTTTCCGTTTCCCCTCTTTTTTCCCATTTTTCTCCATTTTTCCCCATTCCTCCATGTTCCCCCATTTCCCCTTTTTTCCCCATTTCCCCCCATTTTTCCTCATTTTTCCCCATTTTCCGTTTTTTTCCCATTTCCCCTCATTTTCCATGTTTTTCCCTCTTTTTTCCCATTTCCCCCCATTTTTCCCTATTTTCCCCTCTACGTTCCCCCATTTCTTTCCCTGTTTTTTCCACTTTTCCCCGTTTCCCCCATTTCTCATCATTCCCCCCGTTTTTCCCTATTTTCCGCTATTTTTCCATTTTCCCCCGTTCTGCCCCATTTGACTCCTTTTTTTTCCCATTTTTCCCCATTTTCCCTGTTTTTTCCCTGGAAAGGAGAACAATGCCTCCTTGTTTCTGGGCCTCCCTTCCCGGGAGGGATCGCGTCATTCCTTTGAGCTCATTTCCTGCCCCATTCCTGCTGATGTAATTCCCGAGGGGCACCCAAAAAAAAAAAAAAAAAAAAAAAAAAAAAAAAAAAAAAAAAAAAAAAAAAAAAAAAAACAAAAAAAAAAAAAAAAAAAAAAAAAAAAAAAAAAAAAAACCCAAAAAAAAAAAAAAAACCCAAACAAAAACCAAAAACAAAAAAACAAAACAAAACAAAAAAAACAAAACAAAAACAAAAAAACCCCAAAAACGGGAGAGCTCAGAAAAACTTCTCCCCCATCCCTTAAAAAAATTCCTAACTAAAAAAAAAAAAAAAAAAACATGATGAAAACGACCAAGGGAATTTTTTCCATCCTTTCAGAAACTTTTTCCCTCCCTGCTGTTGTTTATAAGGAATTCTTGGAAGCTCCGGAGGGAAATCTGACTCCTGGACCAACGGGGAGTTTTATGGGATTTGGATTTTCCCCTTTCCCGCTGGATTTTGCCCTGGGATGGCCTCAGGCGTCTCCTTTTGGGGTCAAACCTCTGGAACTCACAGGATATCGGGATTTGGGATCCCCACCTCTGGAATTGTCCCCATCCCACCCCAAATTCCGGGGGGTTTTGCTGAGCCAGCGATTTCCCGCTTCCCAGAAATCCGGATCGGGATGATCCCAGCGGGAAAAGGTTTGGTTTTCCCAGCCGGCCCCTCGGCTGCCCCGGGAGCTGCCAGAGGAGATTTCTGTCTGTTCCCAGGGAAAATTGGGATAATCGGCCCCTGTTTGTGCAGGTGTGCCGGGATCAGCGGGAAAATCCCACAGGGAGCCAAGGAAAAGCAGGGGGGGGAAGAGGAGGGGAGGGAATGGGGACACCCGGAGTGACCGAAGGGATTCCAGCATCCCATCCCATCAATCCCATCCCATCAATCCCATCCCATCAATCCCATCCCATCAATCCCATCCCAATCCCAATCCCAATTCCAATTCCTTTCCCAGTCCTAATCCTATCCCATCAATCCCATCCCAATCCCATCCCATCAATGCCATCCCAATCCCATTCCTAACCCCATCCCAATCCCATCCCAATCCCAATTCCAATTCCTTTCCCAATCCTAATCCTATCCCATCAATCTCATCCCATCAATCCCATCCCAATCCCATTCCTAACCCCATCAATCCCATCCCATCAATCCCATCCCAATCCCATTCCCAACCCCATCAATCCCATTCCATCAATCCCATCCCAATCCCAATTCCAATTCCCATCCCAATCCTAATCCTATCCCATCAATCCCATCCCATCAATCCCATCCCATCCCAATCCCAATTCCAATTCCCATCCCAATCCTAATCCTATCCCATCAATCCTATCCCATCAATCCCATCCCATCAATCCCATCCCAATCCCAATTCCAATTCCAATTCCCATCCCAATCCTAATCCTATCCCATCAATCCCATCCCAATCCCATCCCATCAATGCCATCCCAATCCCATTCCCAACCCCATCAATCCCATTCCATCAATCCCATCCCAATCCCAATTCCAATTCCCATCCCAATCCTAATCCTATCCCATCAATCTCATCCCATCAATCCCATCCCAATCTCATCCCGTTTCCAATTCCAATTCCATCAATCCCACCCCATCAATCCTATCCTAATCCCATTCCCAACCCCATCAATCCCATCCCATTCCCAATCTCAATCCTAATTCTAATCCCAATTCCCTTCCCATCCCATTCCCATTCCCATTCCCATTCCCATTCCCACCCTATTCCAACCCCATTCCCAATCTCAATCCCACCCCTCCCAGCAGAATCTCTCCTCCATCCTGTGGAATTCTGGGATTCCCAGCCCCTGGAATCACCCCAATCCCAAATCCAACCCCACCAAAGGGAGACTTTGCTGGGAATTCCGGTATCTCCCACCATGAAATTCCATATGGGACCCAAATTCCCAGCCCTCCATGGAATTCCCAAATCCCAATTTCATTCCAAAACCAATCCATGGGATCAGGGGAAAACCTCCTGGAGATGGGATCTGACTTGGGATAGGGGTTGGGAAACCCCTGGAGATGGGATCTGGGCAGGGATGTGGGTTGAGGAACCCCTGGAAATGGGATCGGAGTTGGGATTGGGATGAGGAACTCCTGGAGATGGGATTGGGGTTAGGATTGGGATGAGGGAACCCTGGAGATGGGATTGGGGTTAGGATTGGGATGAGGAACTCCTGGAGATGGGATTGGGGTTAGGATTGGGATGAGGAACACTCAGAGATGGGATCAGGGACCCAGAACCCAGAAATGGGATCTGAGCTGAGATAAGGATGAAGAAAACCCCTGGAAATGGGATTGGAGTTGGGATTGGGATGAGGAACTCCTGGAGATGGGATTGGGGTCAGGACTGGGATGAGGAATCCCAGGAAATGGGATCCAGGCAGGGATTTGGGCCAGGAAGTTTTGGAGATGGGACCAGGGTTGGGATCTGGATGAGGAACCCCG
>JAREIS010001690.1:0-19268 GCA_030060385.1 Muscicapa striata striata
CTGAGCACCAAGGTTTCTTCCCACTCACGAAGGAGGAGCTGCTTGGGATCACACATGAGGTGCCCTACAGTGGGAGAGGGAAACATGAACCAGATGCTGGTAGGAAAGAATTGCCTGTGGTGAGGAAATGCCACGGAGCAAGGCAAGCCCAAGAGAGCATTTTGCTTTCACAGCATCCTGCGTGAGCCACAGTCCCTTCCCAGAGCAGCAAGAGAACAGCACAAAATGCTGGGCTGTGTCAGTTCTTGGCTGGAGCAGCAAACGGGGCAGTTCCAGGCTCCAGTGCCACGGGACGCCCTGCTTGAGGGAACAGAACCCCCAGGCCTCACTGCAAACGCCTGGCTGGCTGCAGACACCTTTACAGCTGCAGCTGCTGGCAGGAGCTCTCCCAAACCAATGGTGTCTTCATGGCAATTTAGTTTGCAGAGTCAGCTCAGGTCCAGAGGGAGAACAGAAAGCACACAGCAAGCCCAAAGCCACAGATGCTGCACCGAGGGAAAAACTCGACTGACTTGTCAAGTGGATTAGAAAATACCCTGAATAAGGCACAGAGCACAGAGTGCAAACTGCAGCAGCCACTTGCTGGATCACTGTGGCTGCGCTGCACACGTCTGCAGGCTGTGCCCTGCAAGCACAGAAGGACACGTCAGGGCTGGGCTGGCTGCTGGAATGCCTCGGGCAGGAGGATCCTCCGGTAATCAGCAGCACCCAGAGCCGCTCTGGGCACTGAGGCCTCTGTGTCCCATAGCAATGGGAACACGCTGGGATGTGGCAACGTTCCTGTGACACCACAGCAGCAGCTCACGCAAAAACCGTTTGGAAGGTTCTCCTGTGTCACAAAGGAGCACAAAGAATCCTCCCAGGGCACAGCCCACTGCCCAAAGGATCCAAGAGGAACTCCGAAAATGCAGCAAACAAGGACACCCCATAGTCCAGCCTGAACACTGAGGAGGAGCAAGGACGGGACAAAACCAAAGGAAACATGACCTTTAGTCACTGATGCTTCTGACTGAAGCCGGCAGGGCTTGTTCCATCTGGGATCTTTGTTCTAGTTCTAAAAACAAGCAAGGTTCTTCACTCTAAATATGCAGAGTGCAGAAACTGGGGAGGAGGTGGGATTGGGAAGGAGGAGGAGCAGGAGGAGGGAGATGGGAAAAGGAGGAGCAGTAAGAGGAGAAGCAGGAACAGGCAAAGAAGGAGAAACAGGAGGTTCCAGTGCCCCCTGTGGCCGCAGCACCCCTGGCCACGGGACCATCGCCCCCAGCGCACCCTGCAGGGGAACGGGGAGGGAAAGCTCCTCCCAAATCTATCGGGGGGTCTCTGAGAGGGATTTTTTATTGGAGTGTGTTTGGAGCTCACAGATTGCAGAATTGAGCCCCAAATATCTTCTGGGGTCCCTGGGAGGTTTTTTTCTGTGTATGTTTGGATCTTGCAGGACCCCAAAGCTGAGCCCCTTGGGGGGATCTTTGGGGGTCCGTGTGGCCATTGCCCAGTATCGGCAGGGGGAGGACATTGGTGCTGGGGACCCCTGGGAGAGCAGAGGAGAGGAACCCCTGGGACCTCCAGAGCAGGGAGAGCAGAGAGGGTGATCCCGAGCTGGGGGCCCCGGCAGCCTGGAAAGGGGGAGTCTGGAGAGGAGGGACCCCTGGGATCCCAGGGATCTCAAGGGAGGCATCAGTGAAGAAGGGACCCCATGGACCCCCAGAAGCCCTGGATCATCCCTAAGCAGGACCCTGGAAAGGTGGAACCTCTGGAGCCATTGGGCCCCATCATCCCAGGGAAGGGAAACCTCTGGAAGCCCAAAGTGGAGAGATCAGAGATGGGGAACACTTTGGAGGGGATGTTTGGGCTGAATCTTGATATTTTAGAGAATTTCATGGGCGCAAGACACGTCTTATGTTCTAGAGATGGATTTGGGCAGGAGGAGCTCCCAGCCCAAGGAGTCCCCACCTTGTTTTCCCATCAAGCCAGGATTTGTCATTCCCAATCCACAGCTGGATGGAGGAGGGAAAAGCCCCCGCAAGTGCTTGGAAGGTGAGAAGAGCTTCTGCTTCGAGGGGTGCTCTGCTCCAGCTCCATCCCCCATGGGAGGATCGGTGTTGGATGATCCCCAGTGACCCCGGTGTTTGGGCAGAGCCCTGGTGATCCGTGGTCCTGCTGATCTGTGTTGGGAAGACACCTGGCTGGGGGGGGCTCTGCATCATCCTGTCTCCCTGTGGGCACCTGGATGAATGCAGGGACAGCAACGTCCATTGGGACACAAGCACAGAGGGAATTCCTTGGGGTGAGTGAATTTGTTGACTTTCAACCCCAGAAAATCTTCTGTGTTCAATTCTCTCTTCTAATGGCATCCAGGAATACTGAATGGTCTTGGAGGTCTTTTCCAGCCTCAGTGATTCCAGGGTTTTGATTTCCTATTGCCCAAGGGTGTCTTCTGCAGCCAAATGCTGATAAACTGGGGGAAAGACCAAGATTTTGGAGACAGTGGAGTGGAAACCCCTCCAGAAAAGGTTCTTCCCTCCCTCCCAAGTACGTGGATCCTCAGCTCACACAGACACAGAAATCCTTTTCTTTTGGCCTTGATTTGCTTTTAATTTCTCTTCCTCCCTTTAAATCATCCAACCTTGGGGTAAAAATAAAGATATTGAACTGAGACAGGGGTGGGGACATAGGAAGATGTAGTTATTATGTCGAGATGGACATGACTGGCATAATCACCAATCCTTTATTAAAAACTTCTCGTGCCTTCTTTCAATGAACTTCTTTCAGGCAACTCTGTCTCTTTTCCTCATAGGCAGCTCCACACAGCTCTGACTCCTCTCCTCTCTGCAAGTTTCCTTCTACATGACTGGCTAAACCCCAACCTGTCCCTCACACAACTTCTTACCTTCTCTGTCCCTTGCACAGCTGCATGTCCCTTACCTACCCACAGCACAACCAGCACGCTCCATGCCAAGCTGCAGCAGACCCTGGGTCTCAAGCTCCAACTCCAGCAGCAGCTTGTGGCCAGCTGACCCCTCTTTTATAACACCCACCCTCATTGGGCAGGCAAGGTTGTTTCCACTCCTCAGTAATCAGTACAGCTGTAATTCATTGGGAAAGATTGCCTTCTGCACTATCCTTAGAACCCATCTTCCCACCCCTGAACTTCCATTTCCAGGCACTGAGAACCCCCTAAACCTCCATTCCCGGGCAGGGGAACCCTGGAATCCCCATTTTGGGTCCTGTGAGCCCCCTCAATCCTCTTGCCTGGCATTGGGACCCCACTGTACCTCCTTTCCCAACATCACCACCTTCCTGTACCCCCTTATCTGGCACGGAGACCCCCTGAACCCCCATTTCTGGTCACCAGCACCCCCTGAACCCCCATTTTCTGGCAGTGGAACCCCCTTGAGCCCCGAATTCTGGGAAGGAAACTCCTCCTTAACACGCATTCCCCAGCATGGGAACCCCTGAACCCCCATTTTTGGGCACGGGGACTCCCCGTACTCCCTTCCCCAGCACCTGGACCCCCCTGCACCCCCTTATCCGGGGCTGGGATCCCCCTGCACCCCCGTCAGTGCTCTGGGACCCCCCTGTACCCCCATTCCCGGCCATCCCGCCCTTCCCACACCCCAGATCCGCCCTTTTCCTCGGCTTTTGGACCCCCAGATCTCCCAAATTTCCGCGTCCCCCCAGTTCTCCATTCCCGAGACTTCCTGGTCTCAGCGGAGATCCAGATGAATTTCCTGGAATTCCCCTCTACTCTCGTCTCGCTTTCGCGTCTCCCAAACTGCATCCCCGGGATCCGCACTCCCCTCCCAGCCCCAGCCCCCTTTTCCTGTGACCCAGGGACCCCCTGGACCCCCATTCCTGCCTTTCCCAGCTCTCAGACCCTCCTTTCCCTCAACACTGGGGACTCTTGGATGCCTTTCCAGGGCACTGGGACCCCCTGGATCTCCCATCCCACCTCTCCCAGTCCCTTCAACCTTCCTTCCCGGCTCTCCCAGTTCTGCTTCCTGACCCTTGGACGCCACCAGACCCCCCAGTCTCTGCGTCCCCCAGTTCTCCACCCCCTTCTCGTCCTGCGGGGGCATCCTGGGTGGTCCCTGGGGCAGATTCAGGGGAATTCCCAGGGTTTCCTCTGTCCCCTCCCTGTCCTGGCGCTCCCCCGGTCACTTTCGTGTCTCCCAAGCTGCGGCTTCGGGATCCGCCCTGGGACTGGTGACCCCCCCCGGCACCAGGACCCCCCTGAACCCCCATTCTTGGCACAGGGACCCCCCTGCACTTCCATTTATGGGCTAACTCCCCTTCCTGGGCATAGAGACCCCCTTGAACGTTCATTTCGGAGCACTGGGACCCCTCTGTACCCCCTTCTCCAGTCCAAAAACCCCATACAACCCCTTATTTGGAACCTGGAACCAACCTGAACCCTCATTCCCGGGCACGGCAACCATGCTGAACCCCCATTTCTGGGCACCGGGACCCCCCTGAACCTCAATTTTCAGGCACCAGAACCCCTTGAGCCCCAGAACCCAGAAAGGCAACCCTCCTGAGCCCCATTTCCTGGGCACCCACTGCATCCCGTTATTTGGCACTGGGACCCCCTGAACCCCCATTCCGCTGCACCGGGACCCCGTGTGCCCCCATATCCGGGAATTAAACTCTTCCAAACCCTCCATTCTCACGCACTGGGACCACCCTGCACACCTTTATCCAGCACCAATGCCCCCCTGCACCCCCTTTCCTGGTCCTCTCCCTCTCAGAGACCCCAGCCCCCCTTTTCCTTGACTCCAGGACCCCCTGGACCCCCATTCCTGCCTTTCCCAGCCCCACCCTCCACTTTCCTTAATCCGTGCACCCCTTTTCCTGGGTACGGGCACCCCCTGTGTTGGAGTCAGTGAGTCAGGGGTCTCTCTGAATTCTTCAGAGAGAAATCAGAGTGCAGGAATTGAATTAAAGCCTTTGGATGGATCAATGTATATTAAGCCACTCACACATAAAGTAGACATTTAAGTAGAATTAAGTTAGTAATTTTAGGGTGAGTTCTAATGCTTTTAGTAAGTGGACGGTTTCAAATGCCAGAGTAGCAGTGCAAGTTCTAGTGAAGGTTGAAACATACTGATATCTTCAGCAAGAGGCTCCAGGCCCACAGTTGTAGATAGGACTTAGGCATAATAGAGCTATAGTAAGAATACTGCTTACATTTTTCAGAAGAACAAGATAGGTTGTATGAGTAGTTATATACGTAACCTAGCGTGCTAAGAAACTAGAATTCTAATAGGTTAAGAAGTGGTGGTCTGAGCTTGCATCTTAGCTTGTTGGAAAAATCCAATATAAGAGTATGTATTGGGGAGAGTTGTTGCTTTTAGCCATTCTGGCTTTTAGCCATTTGCTTATTGCCACTGCATTTGCCATTGCTTTGCCATTGCTTTTTGCTATTGCCTGTTGAGACTGATGTGCTTTGTAATAAGATGTGCTTTGTAATAAATAACCTTTTTAACTATTAGCTGCTTTGCTTATTTAGAAGATTACAAGACGAAGTAAGAGCCTGAGAGCTCAGAGTAGGTGCTTAGAGCACCGGAGGTCTGGGAACCTCAGTTCTGGTGCCCTGTGAGTGGAACATTGGTTTGTTCGCTTTACTAATAACTTTAAATTACTGTCGGGCCTCCTCAAAGGCCTCAAATAAGTGTGGTAAGGAGAAAGCTAGAAGAAAGTCTGCTGACTGCTGGGAGAAGCAAGCAGGACTGGGGAAGAGACTGGGATTTCTCATTGCCCATCTTATATAGAGGTGAGCAACTTTGGGGTAATCTAGGAGCATGGGAAATATTATGCCAAAAGAGCAGAAATGAGAAAAAATACAAAGTTTATAGTGATAAATTTAAGATAAGCTGAGTGTTGAGGTAAATTCATAGTGAAGGGGGAAATATATATTTAAAGAACAGAATTAAAGAGTATAGGAATGGATCTAGAACTTATAATTAAGTATTTAGGATGAGCTGAGTGTTTGGGTAAATCCACAGAGAAGGGAGAAAATATATGTAAAGAACAGAAGTAAGAGTATGGGAAAGGATACAGAATTTATAATGATGTATTTAAAGTAAGCTAAGTGTTGTGGTAAGTCCACAGAGATGGGGGAAAGTGTATGTGAGAAGCAGGAATATATGTATGATTATTTAGGATCTTTATTAAGGAGAAATGGTTTTAGTGTTCCAGATAAAAAGTTAAGAGAACTGTTAATATATGTTAGAAAGAATTTTCCAAATGTAGATCCCGATACTGTTTTAAGTGAAACTTTCTGGGATCGACTTGGTCTGAAATTTTTAAAGGTTTGTTTAGGAGATAGAAAAGCTCCTTTGTTATTACCGTCTTAGGAATTGATCAGAGAATCTTTAAGTGAGCCACTTACTAATTCTGAAAAGACAGAGACTTCTTCACTGACTTCTCGATTGGTGTCACAATATATTGCAAATTGCCGTGATTTTTTTCAAGCACAAATCCAGGGACCCCGTCCCCACCGTGCCCCACAGCCGGGGAGAGCGGCTCCGGGGCCCGGCCGGCAGCACCGCCTTTGGTGCCGCTCGAGCCGTGTTTTGTGAGCGCAGGGGCCCTGGTTAGTCAGTCTGGTCAGAAGAAAGCCCGAGGAAGCCTGGCCGAGGCTGCTGAGCCGGCGCAGCCCGTGCCCGCCCCACGCCGTGTGTTCAAAGCAATCCCTGGAACGGAGCCCCCCCTTCCCACCCGCGCGGCAGCTTCACCGCGGCTGCAGTGGCTGCTCAAGGAATTCCCAACCCCGCACAACCCATGCGGGAAACAGTGTTTGAAAAGAGGAGGGGAAATGGGAGGGGAGAGGACAGGGCAGCACGGGTGAGAGCAGGTGGGAAGAGACAGATCTGTCTCCGGCTGTTGGGAATGCTGGGGGAGGAGATGATTGCCCAGTTTCAGGGAAACCTGAGATACCAAGATTAGAGTCCCTCAGCCCTCCCGTGCCATGCAGAGTCCAGTGCTGCAAAGAAGAGGAGGAAAGGGGGGTGGGGGGATGCCAAGAACTGCCTTTATCGATCTTGTTGGGGACAAACAGAGCAAGGGAACGTGATAACGGATTCAGTTCTATTTTCACAGTTCTTTTATGTTAAAGTAAAGGTTTTTGTTTATTCATTGTTTTCAAAAAGATGCTGAAATTATTGGAATGGTGAAGGTACAGGACATTTCATATCTTATTTGAATAGATATCACCCATATTTAGTAATCTGTTATTGCTCAGATATGAGTGGAAACTTGTCCAGTTATCAACACTGAGTTTTAATTTTCTTATAGTTAATTATTTAAAAAAACAAAACAGCTTCTAAGTCTTTGTAATGCCCTCATTATGAATTAATAAGTTTTGAATTTCTTTAAAGAAGAAACTTGCAAATTTATGCCTCACAGATTTATTACCAGTATTTCAGCTTTCCCTTCAAACGAAATTGTAGTAGATTTCTAGCTTACATTTCTCAAATTATCAATGAATGCTTCATGAACACAAATCAGAACCACTTCTAGGACCATCATTTGAACTATAAAATTTAATTTGAGCCAAAATTTCCATATTTAATTTCAAAACCATTGTATTAAGAGTATGAATTCTGTATTACAGAATGATTTTGATTTCTATTTTATTGTTTAACCTGAATTCTTTCAACATTCCAAGTAAATTTTAGAAAACCTCCAAACATGCCCCTGAAGCAAATGTATGAAGATAATTAGTTAAGTTGTAAATTTAATATTCCTTTGTTTTCTTTGTTTTTTTTATTCATTCTCTCTCTTATTTTAGCAGGTCTCCTATGACCTGACCCTGTGCTGTCTCATGATTTTAAGTATTTTTCAGAGTTCCAAGAAAATTATCTGAGTTTCATTGAAAGCCTCTTCTGAATTTCTAGTCTTGTAGTTTTACAGTTGTTATTACAGAAGCACTCCAGCAGCCTGCCATGTTCAAAGCATCTCATCCTGAGGAAAAATTTCAGAGAGAACAAGCTGCTGAAGGAGTTTGATTTCTTTCTCACCCTGAAATGTTTAATTGTAGCTTTTGTTCTTAAGAGTCTTGCTTTTTAATAAAAAGGTGTCGGGGGTTCTCTTCCAATTAGAATTTAGGCAGAGGCCAGGCCTTAATTCTACCTGGAAGGGAAATTGTGCAAACCCAGGTGTTTGCTGCATCAAAATAATCCTCCAGTCCTTTTGACTTGGCAATTTGACCCTGTCAGTATGGCAGCTGAAGCTAATTTTGGGGTGAATTCAATGCTCATTTTCTAGCGATGAACATCTAATTCCTCATTGAATCAAGGCTTGTCAGCTGTTTATAGACTCTGGGGTGATGACACAGTTTTTCAAGGATTGATAATTATCTAATTTTATAAATGTATGTCTATTATTTAAAGTATTGTTGATTGTTGTATTGTGTTTTACCTGCAGAAGTTTGTGAACTTTTTTTTTAAGTGGGGGAATCAGTAGTATTGTAGAATTTTTTGGTTAGATAATAGTCTAAGAAAAATATGAGGTTCAGTTATGTGTTATGTTTATGCTTTTGCTTTGTTTGCTTTTAGTATTACAGATTTGTCAGTTAGCCAACTTAAAGTAAATGCTTAAGTAACTTTAGTTAATATATTAAGTTTAAATACCATATGTCTGTCCAACACAACCCCAGAAAAACTCCTTTTCACTTGTTTAGCTATCCTTGTAGTTATATTGTTAATGCAAATCTGTGTGTGCTTTGCCATGATGCCCATTTGTTCCTGAATGAAGCAGGTGAAGTTTTGCTCTGATGACTGGGTGAAAGGAGCAGGGCTGGCCAAGACCCTCCTGAAATAGTCAAGGGCAAGGCTGGGTTGGCCTCTGTGTTTGCCACCAAGAAGATTTTTAGCTCTGCTGCTGGCTGCAATCCAGCAGGCGTTGAGCAGTGGGGACACACGCTGTGCCAGACCTTGATGAAAGGGATGACCTTCTCTGCTACCAGAGGGCCCCCAGGAGGAGAAAATGGGCCAAGTAGCCTGCAAGTGATATGAGTCTCAGAATGGTACAGTTTGGATGGTTTGTTTAGTGGATTGGAATTCAGCATCATGGATGAAAAAGTTTTTGGTGCTAATCATGGTGCCTTGTTTTCTCCATGCATTTCACAAATGATTAATAAGTCTGTTAAGGGAATCTTTATGGTTCTAAGAGGAGGGGGAGATGTTGGAGTCAGTGAGTCAGGGGTCTCTCTGAATTCTTCAGAGAGAAATCAGAGTGCAGGGATTGAATTAAAGCCTTTGGATGGATTGAAGTATATTAAGCCACTCACACATAAAACAGGCATTTAAGTAGAAGTAAGTTAGTAATTTTAGGGTGAGCTCTAAAGCTTTTAGTAAGTGAAAGGTTTAAAATGCCACAGCAGCAGTGCGAGTTCTAATGAAGGTTGAAACATACTGATATTTTCAGTGAGAGGCTCCAGGCCCACAGTTGTAGACAGGACATAGACATAACAGAGATATAGTAAGAATACTGCTTACATTTTTCAGAAGAATAAGATAGGTTGTATGAGTAGTTCTATACGTAACCTGGTGTGCTAAGAAACTAGAATTCTAATAGGTTAAAAAGGAGTGGTTGTCCGAGTTTGTGTCTTAGCTTGTTGGGAAAATCCTATATAAGGTATGTATTGGGGAGAGTTGTTGCTTTTCAGCCATTGGCTTTTAGCCATTGGCTTTTGCCAGGGCTTTTAGCCATCTGCTCTTTGCCAGGCTTTTGCTTTGCTACTGCTTTGCTATTGCTTTACTGCGTGCCTTTTGAGACTGATGTGCTTTGTAATAAAAGGTGTTTTGTAATAAAGAACCTTTTTAACTCTTAGCTGCTTTGCTTGTTTAAGATAACCCAACAGAGTAGGAGCCAAGAGCTCTGGAGGTCTGAGAAGCTCAAGGGAGCAGCTGAGGATAACGGAGGGGAGAGATGTGAAAGGAGAAATAGGGAGAAGGGTGGACACTCCCTATGGGGAGATGAATGTGAGGCACTTGATCAGCAGCCTGGAATGGCTGGAGTTCCTGTGGGCTCTGTGAACACTCAGTGCCAGCACAACCACGAGGTGATAACCCCGTTCCTCATGGAGCGCAGAGCTGAGCGTGGGGCAGAGCAGGTCCCGTCAGGCCCTGGCCTGGGAATGACCCTGGAGCCCCTCAAAACCTCCCTGGGAATCACCCCAGAGCCCCCAGCACTCCTTGTGCCCATCCCTGGGGCTTCCTGCCCCTCCCCCAGTGACTCTGTGGCTCTCCCAGTCCATCCCAGTCCCTCCCAGTGCCACCTCAGTTCATCCCACTGTCCCCATAGTCCCTCCCAGACCCTGCCCGTCCTTCTCAGTCAATTCCCAATCTATGCTCAGTCATTCCCAGCCTTCTCAGGCCACTCCCAGTCCTCCACCCTCTTTCCCAGTGCACCCCTAGTGCCTCCCAGTCCATTTCCAGTCTCTCTCAGTGCCACACCAGCCCTCTCCCATCTCTCCCCGTGCCCCCCAGTGTGTCCATCTCACTGTGGACCTTGAGCTCCCAGCAAAGCCCTGGCTGCCTGTTCTGCTCCATGATGGATTTCTACACTGCCCAGATGCAGCTGAGGTGGTTCCAGGGCCAGCAGGAGCTCTCAGGGCATGTGGTGGCCACTGACCTGGTCCCCAATGGGGACTGGACCCACCAGCTCCTGGTGCTGCTGGAAATCCCTCACCCAGTGTGGGGTCACCTCCAGGTGCCAGGTGGAGCACGTCAGCCTGGAGCACCCCCTGAGCCAGCACTGGGGCACAGCCTGGACCCCACAGTGCAAGGGGAGTGGGGAAGGTACTGGAGGGGCCTGGGAGAGCAGTTGGGATGTGCTGGGAGTAATTGGAAGGAAGATTGAGATAGTCTGGTTTAAACTGGGAGTAAGGATGGGGTGTTGTCAGGGTCCATACTACATGCGGGGGCCTGAGGGGTTCTTTTAAGGATCTCAAAACCCAAAAGACACAGCAGGGGACAAAACCTCTTCCCATAAGGGTATCATGAATATATTGATAAACAGCTACATTGTCAGGTTTGGGGTTTTGAAGTGGCCATATAGGGAAGTTTCACAAATCCTGTATAACCGGTTTGGTCCCTTCTTTGGCATCAGAGGGAAGAGGGTATTGTTTTACATTTACAGGTAATGGCATAGGTGATTTATAGCCAGCAGTGAATTTTATTTCATGCATAATTCGCAAGCAGGCAGCTTTGTGAATGTTTTTTAGGAGTTGGTTGGGGGTACCAACTAAAGCTACAAGGTCTCCCCTTTTCAAGGGGTTAAGCCCCCCTGCCCAATAAACCATGCGCTGAGTTGGGGACCATAAGTTACATTTGACTTCTGTTGCTAAGAAAGCTCCGTGTCCCCAGTACTCCCGCGGCACGCGGAGCCGCTGCCCACAAGGCCCGGCACGGCCCTGGGGCCGATTGCTCGTGCCCTGGGCAGCGCAGCCTGCAAACCCAGGGCTCTGCAGGCCGGGGCTGGGGCTGCCGTGTGCGAGCGTGGCCAAAGCCTCTCAGGGCTCTGGGCACAGCAGGGGCCACAAGGCCACAAGGCCGGGGCTGCTCCGAGCCAGTTCCTGGCTGCTCCGCTGCTCATGGGGTGTCAGGGGTGGCCCTTTGTGACACGGGCGTGTCGTGTCATGGCTCTTTGTGATGTGGGACACGGTGGTGGCCAGAGACCCTTGTGACATCAGGGAGCCCCACCCTTCACTGAGGGTATTTAAGGGGCGCAGAGTCCTGGAGTGCTCAGTCCCAGGAGCGCCGCTCTGTGAGGAGGAAGCAGCTCCCAGGATCCGTCTGCGCTGGACTCCGATAGCGACAGACAGCGACAGTGAGAAGGACAAAGGGAACTCCAACTCCAGTCTCTTGCCCAGCTGGCTGGAATAGGAATAGGAATAGGAATAGGAATAGGAATAGGAATAGGAATAGGAATAGGAATAGGAATTTAGAAACACATAGAAGAAGCAGAGAAGAATAGTTAGAATAGGAAAGAAGAATAAGTAGAATAACAAAGAATAGTTAGAAATGAGAATAAGAAGAAGGAGAAAAATTTAAGAATACAGAAATAAAAATAAAATTGAAGGAATAAAACAACTGTCCAATTTATTTTCATTATATATTGTGTATTTATATTACAGTATTCAAACTAACAATGGGCTAAAGTTGACATTGCCACTTATTGTTGGGAATTTGATATTTCACCATGGCTAAGGCCAATCTTCTGCCTGGAAAACCAGACCTGCAGCTCTTCTAAAACTCTTCAGCAGAAAAGGAGAAAACTGCCAGGGATCCCTTTGCTGCTGCTGCTGCAAAGACCCTGACAGGAACTTTCCTTCAGCCTCCCAGCTGGCACTGGGCTGCCACACACAGAGCTCACAACTTGCTGCACAATTCTGAGCACCAAAGGTTTCTTCCCACTCACTGAAGGAGGAGCTGCTTGGGATCCACACATGAGGTGCCCTGCCATGGGAGAGGGAACATGAACCAGATGCTGGTAGGAAAAGAATTTCCTGTGGTGGGAAATGCCATGGAGCAAGGCAAGACCAAGAGAGCATTTTGCTTTCACAGCATCCCTGCAGGAGCCACAGTCCCTTCCCAGAGCAAGCAGGAGAAGAGCACAAAATGCTGGGCTGTGTCAGTTCTTGGCTGGAGCAGCAAACGGGGCAGTTCCAGGCTCCAGTGCCACAGACACCCTGCTTGAGGGAACAGAACCCCCCAGGCCTCACTGCAAACGCCTGGCTGGCTGCAGACACCCCCTTTACAGCTGCAGCTGCTGGAGCTCTCCCAAACCAACGGTGTCTTCATGGCAATTTGGTGACAGAGTCAGCTCAGGTCCAGAGGGAGAACAGAAAGCACACAGCAAGGCCAAAGGCACAGATGCTGCACCGAGGGAAAAACTCGACTGACTTGCCAAGTGGATTAGAAAATACCCCAAATAAGGCACAGAGCACAGAGTGCAAACTGCAGCAGCCACTTGCTGGATCACTGTGGCTGCACTGCACACGTCTGCAGGCTGTGCCCCTGCAAGCACAGAAGGACACGTCAGGGCTGGGCTGGCTGCTGGGAATGCCTCGGGCAGGAAGATCCTCCGGCAATCAGCAGCACCCAGAGCCGCTCTGGGCACTGAGGCCTCTGTGTCCCACAGCAATGGGAACACGCTGGGATGTGGCAACGTTCCTGCGACACCACAGCAGCAGCTCACGCAAAAAGCGCTTGGAAGGTTCTCCTGTGTCACAAAGGAGCACAAAGAATCCTCCCAGGGCACAGCCCACTGCCCAAAGGATCCAAGAGGAACTCCCAAAATGCAGTAAACAAGGACACCCCATAGTCCAGCCTGAACACTGAGGAGGAGCAAGGACAGGACAAACCCAAAGGAAACAGGACCTTTAGTCGCTGATGCTTCTGACTAAAACCAGCAAGGCTTGTTCCATCTGGGATCTTTGTTCTAGTTCTAAAAGCAAGCAAGGTTCTCCACTCTAAATATGCAGAGTGCAGAAACTGGGGAGGAGGTGGGATTGGGAAGGAGGAGGAGCAGGAGGAGGAGGAGGGAGATGGGAAAAGGAGGAGCAGTAAGAGGAAGAACAGGAGCAGCAAAGAAGGAGAAACAGGAGGTTCCAGTGCCCCCTGTGGCCGCAGCACCCCCGGCCACGGGACCATCGCCCCCAGCGCACCCTGCAGGGGAGCGGGGAGGGAAAGCTCATCCCAAATCTATTGGGGGGCCCTGAGAGGGTTTTTTTATTGGGGTGTGTTTGGAGCTCGCAGATTACAGAATTGAGCCCCAAATATCGTCTGGAGTCCCTGGGAGGTTTTTTCCTGTGTGTATGTTTGGATCTTGCAGGACCCCAAAGCTGAGCCCCTCGGGGGGATCTTTGGGGGTCCGTGTGGCCATTGCCCAGTATCGGCAGGGGGAGGACATTGGTGCTGGGGACCCCTGGGAGAGCAGAGGAGAGGAACCCCTGGGACCTCCAGAGCAGGTAGAGCAGAGAGGGGTGATCCTGGAGCTGGGGGGCCCCTGGCAGCCTGGAAAGGGGGGAGTCTGGAGAGGAGGGACCCCTGGGATCCCAGGGATCTCAAAGTGAGGTATCAGTGATAAGGGACCCCATGGATCCCTAGAAGCCCCTGGATTATCCCTAAGCAGGACCCTGGAGAAAGGGGAAGCCCTGGAGCCATTGGGCCTCCATCATTCCAGGGAGGGGAAACCTCTGGAACCCCAAAGTGGAGAGATCAGAGATGGGGAACACCTTGGAGGGGACTTTTTGGGCTGAATCTTGATATTTTGGACAATTTCATGGACGCAAGACACCTCCTACATTCTAGAGATGGATTTGGCCAGGAGAAGCCCACAGCCCAAGGAGCCCTGACCCTCTTTTTCCCCTCAAACCAGGATTTGTCATTTTCAAGCCACAGCTGGAAGGAGGAGGAAGAAAAGCCCCACAAGTGCTTGGAAGGTGAGAAGAGCTTCTGCTACAGCTCCCACCTGAGGGAACACCAGAACATCCACACTGGGGAATGGCTCTATGGGTGTGAGAAATGTGGGAAGTTTTTCATTTGGAGCTCCAAGCTCACCAAGCACCGCGAGATCCACACCAGGCAACAGTCTGGAATGTTTGAAAACCATCAGGAGGAATTCTGAATTCGCCACCCATCAGCACATCCACACCAGGGAGAGGCCCAATTGAGGAATGGAGACACGAAGGGACCCAAAGCTCTCACTTGACCCAACACCAACGGAGGCTCCACTAAGGGAAGCCCTGTGAGTGCCCCGAGTGTGGGAAGAGCTTCGTGCTCTGCTCCAGCTCCATCCCCCATGGGAGGATCGGTGTTGGATGATCCCCAGTGACCCCTGTTGGGCAGAGCCCTGGTGATCCGTGGTCCTGGTGATCCCTGTTGGGTGGAGGGAAAGGGTTGTAGAGACTGCTTTCCCTTCTGCTTGTGTTACTGTGATTTGGTTGGTAATAAATTCCCTCCCTGTGCCCAGGCTGGGTCTGTTGTTCCCGTTCGGTGCTCGGGGCGGGATCTCTCCTGTTCCTTCTCTCCACTCCCGGGCCTCTCCTCAGCCAATCAGCTGGGCCTGGGCAGGAGCCGCTGCCGGAGCAGCGCTGGCTCATCCCGGTTCCTGTGGGTAGCACAGAGGTGGCTGCCTCGTCCCCGGGATGCTGCGCTGGGGCCGCCTCCGAGCTCCGCCGCCGCCTCCCCGGGCTCCGGCCGCTGCCGCCGCTCCCGGACTCTCCGCCAATGGCGCCTTTGCTGCCCCTGGGGTGTTCTGATGGCAGCACTGGGGCGGGGCTTGTTCCTGTTTTGCCCAATCAGCGTGCGAGAACAAGGAGTGACGGCAGAATCAGCCAATCGCAGTGAGGGGCGGGCTCTGCACTCGTCACGGACTTCCCGCCGTTTCCCCGAGCTCCGCCATTTCTTGCAAACCTCGCCTGAGGAGCGGCTCCGGTGCTGCGCCCGGCCCGGGCATCGGGCCAAGGAACCGCTGCTGCCCTGAACCGGCGGGAGCTCGGGGTGAGCGGGAGCTGAGGGCGGTGGGAGCTGGGGGTGAGTCCGGGATGGAGCCGGGACCCACCTGGAGCCCTGGCAGAAGCCCGAGGGGGGCAGGGGATGTTTGAGAGAGGCCCCGGGGCTGTGCGGGAAAATTCACGTGGCCAGAGGTTTGTGTGCACAAAGGAGACAGAGGAGTCCTGTAAAAGTGACTTTACTCGTGAGCAAAGGCAGAGGCCATGTGGCATTTGCCATGCGGTCTGTAAAACGCAGGCTCCTTTTTATCCGCATTTTCCCGGCTTCATCTCCCGCTCCCTTTCCCGAAAAAAAGGAAAGGTACTTTGAAGGTTCAGATTTCTTGATTTTCCTGCTGCATATCCTCCTTTATATGCACCCCTTCTTTAGTATAAAATCCGATTTTCATGGCTCTTTTAACTGTTTCTCATTCTCGAAGTTCAGGAATTGAGCAGGATCTTGGCTGAGCAGCAGTCTGTGTCAATTAGTAACATTTTCTGAAACTGACGAGTTTTCCCATTGCTTTCTCATGTATGAGTGCCTGGTCCTATTTCCCAGCAGATTCACTCATTGACTCTGTTTTTTCTTCCTGGTTCCTCTTTGGTTTTGGGATTATTCTCCGTGCCCTCACTGCCTGTCCTTTTGTAGCCGTTTCTGGATCAGGCCTGGCTGCCACCTGCATCCCCTTGCTCACCTGCTGAATGAGCTGCACTCAGCAAGGTGTCGAGCATGGGAAAAAGATGAGAGTTGGTGCAGCACATCAGAGGAGGAACAGCATTCATTTAAGCCATGGTCTGCCAGGGAACCACAAAAATGTGTCCCATTCCTATCCTTTCTACCTTTGGACTGGTACACGATCTACTTTCTTACTTCTTTTGTCACCTGTTTCACCACTTTTCAGTTATCATCTCTTTGGAAACAGCAGTTTGAGTAATTTAATTTTCCACAAGCTCCCCCTCCTTCTGTTGATAGGTAATGTGATCCCATTCCGTGGTGAAATGTCTTCTTCTTCATTTCTGTGGATTGCTTGGCAGGAAGGTCTGGAGCTGGAGGTGGCCAATTGGTTGTTTTTTTTGAAGATTGATAATATAGTCTTTAGTACATAGTAATAATAATAGTAGCAGTAATAATAATAATAACAATAATAATAATAGTATGAATATTAATCATAATAGTAATAATTATAATATTTGGTTTTTTTTAAATTATGCTACTCAAAATATTGGTGGATTTTTTGTCTCCTGATACGAATTTGTTAAGGTTCCCAGGAACTGGTCCATGGATTTGGATTTTTTCTGATGTCTGTTCATCCTTTCCCCATTTTTGGAGCTCCCTCCAGCCAGGGCTGCATCAATTGACCACTTTTCTCTAATTAAATCATCAGATACTTGGATTCCCAACCGGTTTCTCTGGACTAGCAATAACACCCCAGTGCTCTAATCTACCCTGTATAACAGACAGTAACAGTATGTGTTGGAGTGGGGAGAGAGATGATTCCCCACTACATTTTTTAGTGAAGTTTTCACAACATTCTCCATTTGCTGTTTCCCTTTGCAGCTTAACCAATTTCTGTTGCAGTCAGATATCCTCACTATGGGCTCTGCCTTTAGCTGTGCAAATTCCATCTGTGCAGGCAGGCAGAGCTTGGAGTGAGGGACAGATGGAATCAGCCCAATTCCTCCTCCAGACAAGAAGACCGTGGTACCTTCTCCAGGCTTTGCCCCTGCAGGGTTAATTTAGATTTATAAAGGTCCTTTCCTGGCTGTCTGGAACCCCTGCTTCTCTTACAGAGCAGCCATTGGATGATTCCTATGTGGCCCCCCCACAATCTGTGCTTTTTTCCTTAATAACAATATCTATTATCATTTTATCTGTTAAAGTGTCACCTTTAACACTCTTCCAGTTTTGCAAAATCCATCCTAAAGGGAACACATATATACACAAAAAAATTCCAGTGCAAATGGTCAAACGATGCACGTGGGAGGAAAATTGGGATTGTGTAGGAGAAGGAGGAACAGTAGGAGGAAGAAGAATGTGAGGAAGAGTAGGGACACAGGAGGGGGAGGAGCAGAAACAGGAAGCAGCACAAGGTTCCACCCCTCCCTGTATCTGCAGCCTCTCCCCAGCCCCAGGAGTGTTGTCCCCATCACATGCAGCAGGTGACCAGAGAGAGGGATCCATGATTTTCACAGGGGTGAATATTGCTGTTTGTGAGATTTATTGGGCTAAATGTTGGTGGTTTTCTTTTTTTGGGAGGCGGGGCTGAATCTTTCTATTTTGGAGGGGGTTTTGGCCAAATCTTGCTGTTTGGGATTTTTTTTTTTTTGTCTGTATCTTGATGTTTGGAGGATTTTTGGGCTGAATCTTGGTGTTTTGGAGGTTCTTACAGACACAAGATGCCCAACAGCTTCCTGAATTGAACTTGGGCAAGGAGGAGCCCGCAGCCAAAGGCCCTCTCCATTTGTTTTTTCCCAAACCAGGATTTTTCATTCCCAAGGCCTTGACAGATGGAGGAGGAGGAAAAGCCCCAGAGATCCCTCAGGAGGAGGGGCTGCAAACCCAGCCCAGGGAGCTGCGAGGAGGAAAGACCCTCCCTGAGCCGGGAAGGCGGCCAGAGATGCAGGCAGAGCTCAGAGCTGGTGGAGAAGCCTGATGGAGGGGAGAAGCCCCACAAGTGCTTGGAATGTGGGAAAAATTTCATTTCAAGCTCCACGTTGATCCGGCATCAGCGGATCCACACTGGGGAACGGCCCTATGAGTGTGGGGAATGTGGGAAGGGATTCAGAGAGAGCTCCGACCTGATGCGGCACCAGAAGATCCATACTGGGGAAAAGCCCTATGGGTGTGGGAAATGTGGAAAGAGCTTCAGCACCCTCTCCAATCTGTTATGACACCAGGTGATCGACACAGCGGAACGGCCCTACACCTGCTTGGAATGTGGGAAGAGCTTTGGGCAGAGCTCCAACCTGAGAAGCTACCAGCACATCCACACTGGGGAGAGGCCCTACGAGTGTCCTGAGTGTGGGAAGAGCTTCTCACAGAGCTCTCACTTGACCAAACACCAACGGAGACTCCACTAAGGGAAGCCCTGTGAGTGCCCCGAGTGTGGGAAGAGCTTCGTGCTCTGCTCCAGCTCCATCCCCCATGGGAGGATCGGTGTTCGATGATCCCCAGTGATCCCCGTTGGGCAGAGCCCTGGTGATCCGTGGTCCTGGTGATCCCTGTTGGGTGGAGGGAAAGGGTTGTAGAGACTGCTTTCCCTTCTGCTTGTGTTACTGTGATTTGGTTGGTAATAAATTCCCTCCCTGTGCCCAGGCTGGGTCTGTTGTTCCCGTTCGGTGCTCGGGGCGGGATCTCTCCTGTTCCTTCTCTCCACTCCCGGGCCTCTCCTCAGCCAATCAGACAGTGCGATGAAGAAGATTCAGCCAATCAGGGAGAGCAGCTCTGATGACTCACCGGTTGCCGGGCAGACCCGCAGCACCCAGTGTTCCCCACCTGGACCCCGCCCTCCCGCCCCAAACACGATCTTGACCCCCAACGGAGTCAAAGGAAGCCCGTGGGCCCGAGTGGGAAGACGTGCTCTGCTCCAGCTCCATCCCCATGGGAGGTGGTTTGGATGACCCCAGTGCCCCTTGGGGATGTGATCCTTCCTTTTGTTGGAGGGGGGGTTTTTTTCCCTTCCCCTTTTTCCCCTGTTTGGGGTTTTTTTCCTCCCTTCCCCCGGGCTTTTTCCCTTTGGGTTGGGGGGGATCCTTTGTTTTTTCCCCC